>CAXHJY010000244.1:47500-50000 GCA_964016885.1 Eledone cirrhosa | reverse complement strand
AGAAACTGTATCATTTGGCACATTCCTTCTGTATCCAAGACCGGTATCTTACGACTGGACATTAAAAAGAGAGGTATTTTTTTCAGCCATTCCGTCATCACGTAGAAAACTAAGGCGAAAATGTCCGCACAAGACAGCGACGCTAAATACACACCACCAGCTTGACGCCGGAAGTTTTTCGACAAGAATATCTTTAGTGATACAGAATTACCTAGTATACCCATGGCGAAAATCACTGGCGTTGAGAAAGCGTAGATCTTATCTCCGACATCCATTTGCACCGTATCGAGCAAACAGTTCTCTGCATCGAGATGTGAGTTCGATAAATTGCCCAAGGATATATTTTCAAAAGTGTAATCAAACGTTTGACAACCGAAAACACTTTCAAAAGTAGGGGTCTGATTGCTTTCCATCATCATCATCTTTGTCATCATCAACTTCAGCTTTCGTTTGTTTTGTTTCGGTGGGGGTGAGGGTAGGGAGTTACGTTTCTTTTTTTCTTTTTCTTTTTCTTTTTCTTTTTCTTTTTCTTTTTCTTTTTCTTTTTTTTCTTCTTTTTTCTCTTCGTCTTTGTGTAATTCCTTTCTTTTATCAACAAATGTTTTGTTGTTGTTGTTGCTGTTGTTGTTGTTGTTGTTGTTGTTGTTGTTGTTGTTGTTGTTGTTGTTGTTGTTGTTGTTGTTGTTGTTGTTGTTGTTGTTGTTGTTGTTGTTGTTGTTGTTGTTGTTGTTGTTCTTCTTCTTCTTCTTCTTCTTCTTCTTCTTCTTCTTCTTCTTCTTCTTCTTCTTCTTCTTCTTCTTCTTCTTCTTCTTCTATTGTCGTTGGTTTCTTTCTCTCTTCTCTTTCTTTCCCGAAGAACATCGATTTGTCTTGAGACTGGAATAAAATAAAGAAACAAATTTAAAATTTGCTCGTCTAAGTATTGGTGGTGGAGGTGGTTGTGATGATGGTGGTAGTGGTGGTGATGTGGGTGATGATGATGGGCGGTGGTGGTTATAGTGATGTGGACGACGAGGAAATAACAACAACAACAACAACAAATGTTTCTACTTTTGGCACAAGACCAGCAATTACCCAGGTATTACTGCTACTTTATTTTATCGACCCCGTAAGGATGAAAGGCAAAGTTGACCTCGGTGGCATTTGAACTCAAACTATAAAGGGCCATAACTCTATGCTACAAAGCATGGCGTCCGACCTTCTACCGATACTGCCAATCTGCCCACTAATAATAGGTATGGAACTGAATGTGTATCTTAGGTACTGTGAAGACGCGTGGCTTTGTGGTTAGGGTGTTCGCAAAAAATGTCACATGTCAAGCGGTGCCTGTGCTTGAAGCTTGTTTAAGTGAGTAAAGGCTTTGCACGGAGCCAATCCCACTCTCTGAACATCCAATGCATTTACATAAGTACATGATGGCTGCAAACTCTGCTAAGAGGATTGCAATTGTTTGTCAGATTATAGAGTTTGGTGTACTTTTAGGCTACGGCCAGTCACACGAACCTGTAACAGATCCTGAACAAACATTGCCAGTGCTTTGAAGGTTTTTTAAGTGGAGAAAGGCCTTGCACTCGACTAATCCCACTCTCTGGGCATCGAAAACACTACTCGAAAGGGAGAACTGGTCGATATCATACATACGTACATACATACATGGTGGCTGTCAACTCGTTTTCGAGTACAGCCACTACTTTATATCCATGTAGGAGAACCCCTACCGATGCGCTGAACGAGTGTGATTTTTTAGTCCAGCCAGCGTCTTGAAAACTCTGGTACAAACACTACACTTGTGACAATTATTGACACATAGTGCTGGGCCCATGGTATCATGTGATGACAAGTGCAGAGAGATCTCCAGATATAAAGCAATGCCTGCGCCGTGAAGCTTTTATAGTGAGCAAAGGCACTGCACAAAGCCAGTCCCACTCTCTTCACCAAGATGATATTTACCAAAAAGAAGAACAAGTCAACATCATTGGATACCATCAGGGTTGCAGGTGTTATATCAGAGTTTTCCTTCTCCTAGACAAAGGCTAAGGGGTCATCTCTCCCGGTGCTTTTGGATGGCCATTGACTCTCAAGAGCTCCTTTTCCCTTTGACAGGTTTTGTTTTTAGTCCTGCAAGATGTGCAAAGTCACCCTCCTCACCAAGAAACCTTGGTGGGGTTGCCAGTTTAGTCGCCAACGACCCGACCATTAGACAGGTTGTACTGGGATACATGTAACCAGTAGCACCAACTGGTGACCATTTTGGCAGTATCGGTAGAGGGTCGGACGCCATGCTTTCCAGCATAGTTACGTCCCTTTACGATCTGAGTTCAAATCCCGCCGAGGTTGACTTTGCCTTTCATCCTTACGGGGTCGATAGAATAAAGTACTAGTAATGCACTGGGTAATTGCTGGCCTTGTGCCTAACGTAGAAACAATTATACATACATACATATATACATACATACATTATACATACATACATATATACATACATACTTTATACTTACAT
>CAXHJY010000244.1:20000-35000 GCA_964016885.1 Eledone cirrhosa | reverse complement strand
GTCATGTGGTTAGAATGTCTCAAGAAAGAATCTCTGGATTGAGAGATCACTGTTCTGATACTATGGTCATGTGGTTAGAATGTCTCAAGAAAGAATCTCTGGATTGGGCGATCACTGTTCTGATACTATGGTCATGTGGTTAGAATGTCTCAAGAAAGTATCTCTGGATTGAGAGATCACAGTTCTGATACTATGGTCATGTGGTTAGATGTCTCAGGAAAGAATCTCTGGATTGAGAGATCACTGTTCTGATACTATGGTCATGTGTTTAGAATGTCTCAAGAAAGAATCTCTGGATTGAGAGATCACTGTTCTGACACTATGGTCATGTGTTTAGAATGTCTCAAGAAAGAATCTCTGGATTGAGAGATCACTGTTCTGATACTATGGTCATGTGGTTAGATGTCTCAGGAAAGAATCTCTGGATTGAGAGATCACTGTTCTGATACTATGGTCATGTGTTTAGAATGTCTCAAGAAAGAATCTCTGGATTGAGAGATCACTGTTCTGATACTATGGTCATGTGTTTAGAATGTCTCAAGAAAGAATCTCTGGATTGAGAGATCACTGTTCTGATACTATGGTCATGTGGTTAGAATGTCTCAGGAAAGAATCTCTGGATTAAGAGATCACAGCTCTGATACTATGGTCATGTGGTTAGAATGTCTCAGGAAAGAATCTCTGGATTGAGAGATCACTGTTCTGATTCTATGGTCATGTGGTTAGAATGTCTCAAGAAAGAATCTCTGGATTGAGAGATCACTGTTCTGATACTATGGTCATGTGGTAAGAATGTCTCAGGAAAGAATCTCCGAATTGAGAGACCACAGCTCTGATACTATGGTCATGTGGTTAGAATGTCTCAGGAAAGAATCTCTGGATTGAGAGATCACAGCTCTGATACTATGGTCATGCGGTTAGAATGTCTCAAGAAAGAATCTCTGGATTGAGAGATCACTGTTCTGATACTATGGTCATGTGTTTAGAATGTCTCAATAAAGAATCTCTGGATTGAGAGATCACTGTTCTGATACTATGGTCATGTGGTTAGAATGTCTCAGGAAAGAATCTCTGGATTGAGAGATCACAGCTCTGATACCTATGGTCATGTGGTTAGAATGTCTCAGGAAAGAATCTCTGGATTGAGAGATCACAGCTCTGATACTATGGTCATGTGGTTAGAATGTCTCAGGTAAGAATCTCTGGATTGAGAGATCACTGTTCTGATACTATGGTCATGTGGTTAGAATGTCTCAATAAAGAATCTCTGGATTGAGAGATCACTGTTCTGATACTATGGTCATGTGGTTAGAATGTCTCAGGAAAGAATCTCTGGATTGAGAGATCACAGCTCTGATACCTATGGTCATGTGGTTAGAATGTCTCAGGAAAGAATCTCTGGATTGAGAGATCACAGCTCTGATACTATGGTCATGTGGATAGAATGTCTCAGGAAAGAATCTCCGAATTGAGAGATCACAGCTCTGATACTATGGTCATGTGTTTAGAATGTCTCAGGAAAGAATCTCCGAATTGAGAGACCACAGCTCTGATACTATGGTCATGTGTTTAGAATGTCTCAGGAAAGAATCTCTGGATTGAGAGATCACAGCTCTGATACTATGGTCATGTGGATAGAATGTCTCAGGAAAGAATCTCTGGATTGAGAGATCACTGTTCTGATACTATGGTCATGTGTTTAGAATGTCTCAGGAAAGAATCTCTGGATTGAGAGATCACAGCTCTGATACCTATGGTCATGTGGTTAGAATGTCTCAGGAAAGAATCTCTGGATTGAGAGATCACAGCTCTGATACTATGGTCATGTGGTTAGAATGTCTCAGGAAAGAACCTCTGGATTGAGATATCACTGTTCTGATACTATGGTCATGTGTTTAGAATGTCTCAGGAAAGAATCTCTGGATTGAGAGATCACAGCTCTGATACCTATGGTCATGTGGATAGAATGTCTCAGGAAAGAATCTCCGAATTGAGAGACCACAGCTCTGATACTATGGTCATGTGGTTAATGTCTCAGGAAAGAATCTCCGAATTGAGAGACCACAGCTTTGATACTATGGTCATCAGGGGTTTAAATGCTAAAGAGTTAAATTTGTCTGGATATAAGGACTTTGACCCATCCTCGATGGCCTCCCACCGCCCCCGAGGGCTTCGGATCACGTCTGGAGCCCGGATGTCTATCACGTGATCAAACCACCATTAATGCACCGGCATTCACCGCTAGGTGGCTACATTGTTTGTCCACGCATAGATTTGCTAACAATTATTCTGTGATGTTGTTTGTATAGAGTTGAGTGAGTGTGTGTGTGTGGGTGTATGTATGCGTGTTTGTGTGTCTATTTGCTTGCATGTGTGTGTGTATGTGTGTCTGTGTATCACTGTATGTATAGGTGTGCGTGTATGTGTGTGTATGTGCGTGTGTGTGTGTATCTATGTATATATATATGCGTGTATGTGTCTGTGTATGACAATGTATATATATATATGTGTGTGTGTGTATCTATGTATGTGTGTGCGTCTGTGTATCACTGTATGTATATATGTGTGTATGTGTGTGTGTGTGTATATTTATGTATGTGTAAGCATGTATGTGTGTGTGTCTGAAATATAATTACTTTAATTAATTCATCCAATCAGCTTCCTCAAATTAATTAAAGTTTATTAGACAGAAATAGACATTTTACGTGTTGTTGTTCCGTAATAAAGTCATGTATGTGTGTGTGTGTGTGTGTGTGGATGTGTGTGGATGTGTGTGTGTGTATGTGTGTATGTGTGTGTGAATGCGTGTATGTGTGTGTGTGTATGTGTGTGTGGATTTGTGTGTAGATGTATGTGTGTATGTGTGTATGTGTGTGTGTGTGTGGATGAGTGCATGTGTGTGTGTGTGGATGTGTGTATGTGTGTGTGTGTGTGGATGCGTGTGTGTGTGGATGCGTGTATGTGGATGTGTGTGTGTGGATGCGTGTATGTGTGTGTATGTATGTGTGTGTATGTGTGTGTGGATTTGTGTGTAGATGTATGTGTGTATGTGTGTGTGTGTGGATGAGTGCATGTGTGTGTGTGTGTGGATGTGTGTGTGTGTGTGTGTGTGTGTGTGGATGCGTGTGTGTGTGGATGCGTGTATGTGGATGTGTGTGTGTGGATGCGTGCATGTGTGTGTGTGTGTGTGTATCTGTGGATGTGTGTATGTGTGCATCTTCATATATATTAACAAGGTGTCCCCTACCAAAATGTATACATGTAATAAATATTACCTGTAAAAGCAATATTTATTAGAATCCTGTTAAAGTCTTTATACATGTTTGTATACATATATTCCTAGAAGATGCTGAAAATCCCAAACGCAGAAAATATCTGTAAAAGCAGTCATTTGTCCTGCCATTTGCAGCGACTCTTCTCCTAGCAGCAACCTGGTGCAGTCTGCGACCAACCCAAGTTCTGCTGCACTTCGGGTTGAGGAGGGTAAAATCTCCAAGTACCGGTTGCTCTCCAGCAGGGTCGCGGTCGTGCTCTTAGCAGTGGAGACTTCTGGTGTCCTTGGCCCTAGAGCTACCAACCCAAGATCTGCTGCACTTCGGGCTGAGGAGGGTAAAATCTCCAAGTACCGGTTGCTCTCCGGCAGGGTCGCGGTCGTGCTCTTAGCAGTGGAGACTTCTGGTGCCCTTGGCCCTAGAGCTACCTCCCTACTCACCACCATAGGCGCTGAGCTGG
The DNA here is from genome assembly GCA_964016885.1 of Eledone cirrhosa. NCBI lineage: Eukaryota > Metazoa > Mollusca > Cephalopoda > Octopoda > Eledonidae > Eledone > Eledone cirrhosa. Next base: position 31,268 of record CAXHJY010000244.1, on the reverse strand, counting down.
CAAGCCGCATGTGTGAGCCTCACGAGATGGGATTGATCTTCCAGCGCATCTCCCTTACCATCCTCCGGGGAAACGCCTTCTCCATTCTGTCCGCCAGGGCTGTGTGGGGGAGACCAGCACGTGTGACCCCATTTGCTCAGCACACAGAATGATGGGGAGGACGAGAGAGATGGAGGCGATGACAGTGGGAGTTCGGCTCTTCCGTATTCACACACAAGAGTGTATTTTCATACCCACAACCGATGGACAGGTAGGCAGATAGATAAATAATTGTTTCTACTTTTGGCACAAGGCCAGCAATTATCCCAGTGTATTACTGGTACTTTATTTTATCGACCCCGTAAGTATGAAAGGCAAAGTTGACCACGGCAGGAATTGAACTCAGACCATAAAGGGCCGTAACTCTTTGCTGCAAAGCATGGCGTCCGACCCTCTACCGATACTGCCAATCCACCACCAAATAATGATAATAATAATTTCTTGCATACGCACAAGGCCAGCAATTTTGTAGGTGGGGAAAGTCGATTAAATCGACCCCAGTACATTACTGGTACTTTATTTTATCGACCCCGTAACGATGAAATGCAAAGTTAACCACGACGGGATTTGAACTCAGACCGTAAAGGGCCGTAACTCTATGCTGCAAAGCATAGCGTCCGACCCTCTACCAATACTGCCAATTTTCTAAGCCATTATTAAAACAGATAAGTAGGTTGAATATACATGTGTATAAAGCAGGCACATAATCAAATCACTAATGCGATTTTGAGAAAACTCAACATTTATACCCTAATAGTGAGAACATGGGAAAACGTAATAGAATTTTCTCGTTTTCCCATGTTCTCACTATTCGGGTATAAATGTTGAATTTTCTCATACATTAATCACTACCTTGATTAAATCTTAACCATCTAACATCTCAGGGTATGTCATGTATCATTCTATTTTATCTGATGAGGACGTACTGCTGAACCTGATTCACGTACCTCTGAAATATGTATAATAAAATTGAATTGATCACAAGAACATCTATTTTATTAATATTTGAATTTAATATTATATTAATAACTCTGGAAAATATTTTTCTCTAGAGTGCTTCCAATCTACTGTAAAACTCATTCTTTGATATACTCATTGAATCTTGTTTAACTCTTTAATATATATATATATATATATATATATATAAATGAAAATAGAGAAATTAATTGTTTCTACTTTTGGCACAAGGCCAGCAATTACCCAGTGCATTACTGGTACTTTATTTTATCGACCCCGTAAGGATGAAAGGCAAAGTCAACCTCGGCGGGATTTGAACTCAGATCGTAAAGGGACGTAACTATGCTGGAAAGCATGGCGTCCGACCCTCTACTGATACTGAACTATATAACCAAGTCTTAATTAATACTTTATTTCATTTACATAACATTAGTATCAAAATTAACTCCCCCTAAGTGTTTTCTCTAATTTTAAGTACTCCCAGGACTTGAATAATCGTCCCTACTCCTCGCTTATTAATTATTCAGATTCCCCACCCAACACTTATTAATTTTTTTAATTTTTTTCCACTCACCCCGGCCTATATTCCCATCCCTGCTTATTAAAGATTGTAAGGGAACAAAAATTAAACAAAATCAGGTACTCTCATGTCTTGAATAATCGAACCAATACCTTTCCACCCCTTCTTATTAACCTTTCAGATTTTCCCCCCACATACCCCTGCTTTTATTCCAACCACCCCCGCTCCTTATTAAATTTTGCTAATCTATCTCCTGCGAAATTTTATTGTAAGTGATTCATATTGATATAACAACTGGAGAATCTAATAATAATTTTATTTTACGTAAAAAAACAAACATTAAATATAAAAAAAAGAACATTACAAGAAATCCCATATTTACAAACGTACTCTATAGCAGACATGTCAAACTGAGGGTTCCCCGAGGGCCACGTGGGTCACATATGTGTTGACTGAGGGCCACACATGATAACTAATTGCACACATTACAACTAATTGCGCACATTACAACTAATTTTTTTAAATTTTATATTACGAAGATAAAATATGCTCGCGTTGCAAAACCTTTGTACGAGCCGCAAGTGTGCTTGTAAAGGGCCGCATGCGGTCCACGGGTCGCATGTTTGACATGCCTGCTTTATACAATTACCAATTTTCCCTCCCCCGTTTATTCCAACCCACTCGCTTATAAGAATTTAAGCAAATGTCTAACCACTTTCCAGCTCATTCTGTCCCCACCCCCTATTATTTGGGACACATGAGTTTTCGCACTTAAATTTGTGCGATCTACAGTAACCCGTATGTAATCCACAGTACACGTATAGCGTAGGTCAATATCGAACGTATAGGATGTAAACATATTTTGACCGTCGTTTTAATCGAACATCCAATATTCTGGAGTCGGATATCTGTTCATGTACCATTATTTTTAGTAGGACACCGCTTTAAACGGTGAACTCTGCCGGATACAACAGTTGGAAAAGTTTATGTCGTCAAAACAACTTGAAGTTCTTCAAAAAAAGTTTGGACCGCAACAAAAGAATTTAGTAAGTAAAAAAAATATAATATTTGTTTATTTATATAAACTATAGGGTGTCACCCCAAAATGTATACATACTTTAAGACCCTCAACCCATCCTATATATTTTATAATACTTTAAGACCCTCAACCCATCCTATATATTTTATAATATTTTGAGACCCTCAACCCATCCTATATATTTTATAATACTTTGAGACCCTCAACCCATCCTATATATTTTATAACATATTGAGACCCTCAACCCATCCTATATATTTTATAATACTTTGAGACCCTCAACCAATCCTATATATTTTATAATATTTTGAGACCCTCAACCTATCCTATATATTTTATAATATTTTGAGACCCTCAACCCATCCTATATATTTTATAATATTTTGAGACCCTCAACCCATCCTATATATTTTATAATATTTTGAGACCCTCAACCCATCCTATATATTTTATAATATTTTGAGACCCTCAACCCATCCTATATATTTTATAACATATTGAGAGCCTCCAACCCATCCTATATATTTTATAACATATTGAGAGCCTCCAACCCATCCTATATATTTTATAACATATTGAGACCCTCCAACCCATCCTATATATTTTATAACATATTGAGACCCTCCAAAGCCATCCTATATATTTTATAACATATTGAGACCCTCCAACCCATCCTATATATTTAATAACATATTGAGACCCTCAGCCCATTCTATATATAACATAGTGAGACCCTCCAACCCATCCTATATATAACATATTGAGACCCCAACCCATCCTATATATAACATATTGAGACCCTCCAACCCATCCTATATATAACATATTGAGACCCCAACCCATCCTATATATAACATATTGAGACCCTCCAACCCATCCTATATATAACATATTGAGACCCCAACCCATCCTATATATAACATATTGAGACCCTCCAACCCACCCTATATATTTTATAACATAGTGAGACCCTCCAACCCACCCTATATATAACATATTGAGACCCTCCAACCCACCCTATATATTTTATAACATATTGGATTTCTAATATTGTACCTTCTTTTGTCATGTATAATATTTTATTTAATACATAAAGAAAATTAAAATAAAATTTCACCGGTGATAGATAACCAAAATTTAATAAGTGGGGTAGGGTAAGGTGGGTGGGGGTAAATCTCTATTGTCCCCCACATTTATTACTGGGTAACCTCCCCTACCTTTATTACTGTGTGTGCCCCCCCCCCCCCGCCTTTTGTTTTTACTTCTTTTGAAATTTTCATTGAATTAAATTTGAATTTCGGGAAAATAATTTTCTATTCAATTTTTACTATCGCCTTCTTTGTTTTAAAAATATTTTGACTTTGAGTATTTTTTTAAATATTTGTAATAAGATGGGTGTGGTGTGGTGGGGGTGTGGTAGGGTATGGTAGGGGTGGTGTGGGTGTGGTGTGGTGGGTGTGTGGGTAGGGTGGTGTGGGGTGTGGGTGATGTGGGTGTGGTGGGGTGGTTTGAAATAAAACTAGAAATTAAAAAGAAAGAAAAAAGAACGCAAAATACAACCACAACATCGACAACAATAACAACAGCAATAATAACAACAGCAATAATAACAACAGTAACAATAACAACAACAACAACAACAGTAACAATAACAATAACAGCAACAACATATGATGTAGCTAAATATGGAAATAAAACCCAGAAATATATAAAATCTTGTTATGGCAACGAAAGTATAGAAATTGGAATATAAAAGGTTTTCTTCCCCAAAACAGAATGGTGATGGTGGTGTTGTTGTTGTTGGTGGTGTGGTGGTGGTGTTCTTCTTCCCCCAAAACAAAATAAGTCGGTGTTTACCAGTGGTGGTGGTGGAGGTGGTGTTGGTAGTGGTGGTAGTAGTGGTGGCAGAAGTCAGTGTTTACCAGTGGTGGTGGTACTGGTAGTAGTAGTGGTGGTGGTGGTACTGGTGGTAGTAGTGGTGGTACTGGTAGTAGTAGTAGTAGTGGTGGCAGAAGTCAGTGTTTACCAGAATGTTATTAAGTGTAATGGCGGTTAGCAAGCAGAATTGAACAACTGACGAAGTGAAGTAGTTACACTTAACGAACTCATCATGGTGGATATATTGTTGTTGTTGTTGTTGGTGTTGGTAGTGGTAGTATTGTTGTTGTCGTTGTTGTTGTTACTATTATCTATAAAATAGAATCAAGAAATTATCATCATTATCATGTGTACATTGTACAGGGACGGTGGATTGGCAGTATCGGTAGAGGGTCGGACGCCATGCTTTGACGCATAGAGTTACGGCCCTTGCCATTCTGAGTTCAAATCCCGCCAAGGTTAACTTTGCCTTTCATCCTTACGGGGTCGATAAAATAAAGTACCAGTTATGTACTGGGGTAATTTCTGTCCTTGTGCCAAAAGTAGAAACAATTATTACTATTAGCATAGAGTTATGGCCCTTTACGTTCTGAGTACAAATCCCGCCGAGGTTAACTTTGCCTTTCATCCTTACGGGGTCGGTAAAATAAAGTACCAGTAATGTACTGGGGTATTTGTTGGCCTTGTGCCTAACGTAGAAACTATTATTATTATGATTAGTTACTTTGATGGTGACAAATGTTTCGATTAGATTATAATAATTGTTCCTACTTTAGGCACAAGGCCAGCAAATACCCCAGTCTATTACTGGTACTTTATTTTATCGACCCCGCAAGAATGAAAGGCAAAGTTAACCTCGGTGGGATTTGAACTCAGAACGTAAAGGGCCATAACTCTATTCTAATAGTGAAAATGTTTCTGCTTATGACACAAGGCCAGTAAAATAATGGATACTGATTGGTGGAAATCAAATGGTAAGACATTGATGAGTTGGTTGTTTTTGATATTTTTTTTTTCATATTTATATATTTTTATATATACATATTTATATATATATATATTTATATATATATATATATATATATTTATATATATATATATTTATATATATATATATATTTATATATATATAATTATGTCTCATATAAAATAATGCAACTGGCTATCCGCAAAATACATATAGTTAGCACCCCAAACGTAAAATTGGGATTATACTAAGGTATATCCTAATGTTTGTTGAGTGAGATGGAAGCCAGTCAGAGTATAGCTTGAAGCTTTAAGCTTTCTCTGTTAATGTATTAAATATATTTATATATATATTTATATATATGTAGGAGGTGAGTTTTATTGTAGTACAATAAAGCAATGCAGATATCGGATAAGAAGCACTCTACAGTTTGTAGGACTGGAGTATACATAATATATAAGATCAAAAGATGGTTAAAGTAGTTCCATGTATTTGATTATGCGCATTTCAAAAACAAACATCATCATGCAATAATATTTGTGTTTTCATCAGATAAAACAGGAGGACATGATATGAAGGCTAAAAAACACTTGTGGATAGTTCAGTTTTAAATCAACATATGATATGTTGATATATATATATATATATATATATATATATATATATATATATATATATATATATATGGCCTTTCTATGAGTGTAGAATCTAATAACGATAGAAATGAATCAAAGAAAAACAAACAAACAAGACAAAAAGAAAATATAAAAACAAACCAAATATATTTAAGAAAATATATCAGTAATTACTTAAATCTATAAAAAATTAACGTAATGAAGAAAATGTGGGAGAAGGGTTAATGGAAGTCTGATGGGGGAAGTAGTGTATGGTGGGGGTGGATGGGGGACTGATTGGGGAGGGGGTAATGTATGGTGGATAAACGGTGCATTAAGAATATTGCTTAGAAAGCAAACATAGAATCTAAAAATATATATATATATATATATATATATATGTGTATGTGTGTGTGTGTATATATGTGTATATATATATGTGTATGAGTGTATATTTGTTTAGTGGGCCGCCACTGGATAAAACTGATCATTTCGTTTAGTTAATCATGATATATATATATATATATATATATATATATATGTGCGTGTGTATGTGTGTATTTATACACGCACTGCACTGCTACTACCCCAACAAGATTTAAGTGCCATACATACAAACATATAGCCAATCCAGTAAGTACTGTGACATTAATGACAACCCCCTTACGGATAGCCTAATTAGGATTTGGCTTGATTATAGAAATATTTCTAAAAATAAGATTTCGTTCCTTCTTCCATTCCATTGGTATAAAGCAATGACTATGAATATATATGTGCAAATATATCGACCAATCAACCGAGAGAAACGATTATATATGTATGTATGTATATATATATATAATATATGTATGTATGTATATATATATATATATATATATATATATATATATAGCTATATATATACACACACACACACACACATATATATATATACATATACACACACACATATATATATATACATATACACACACACACACATATATATATATATATATATATACACACATGCACATATATATATATACACACATATATATATACACACACATGTATATATATATAAAAATATATATGTATGTCAGGTCACCAGTTGGTGTTACTGGTAACATGTATCCCAGTACAACCTGTCCCATGGTCGGGTCGTTGGCGACTAAACTGGCAACCCCACCAAGTTTTCTTGGTGAGGAGGGTGACTTTGGACATCCTGCAGGACTAAAAACAAAACCTGTCAAAGGGCAAAGGAGCTCTTCAGAGTCAATGGCCATCCAAAATCACCGGGAGAGATGACCCCTTAGCCTTTGTCTAGGAGAAGGAAAACTCTGATATAACACCTGCAACCCTGATGGTATCCAATGATGTTGACTTGTTCTTCTTTTTGGTAAATATCATCTTGGTGAAGAGAGTGGGACTGGCTTTGTGCAGTGCCTTTGCTCACTATAAAAGCTTCACGGCACAGGCATTGCTTTATATCTGGAGATCTCTCTGCACTTGTCGTCACATGGTACCATGGGCCCAGCACTATGTGTCAATAATTGTCACAAGTGTAGTGTTTGTACCAGAGTTTTCAAGTCGCTGGCTGGACTAAAAAGTCACACTCGTTCAGCGCATCGGTAGGGGTTCTCCTACATGGATATAAAGTAGTGGCCGTACTCGAAAACTAGTTGGCAGCCACCATATATATATATATACAAGTTTATCCCAGGTTCAATCGGGGCTAACCAAGTAAGTAAAGTACTCAATACAAAGCAGAGTATAAATAAAATATTTAATATAGAAAGGCTTCTACAGGACTAGAACTGTTTCATTCGGGAGAAGTCATCAGGAAGCATTGTCCTTCCTGTTCCGTATAACCATGTCCATTACGAGCTGGGGATCCGCTAAGATGAAACAATTGTTCTCGGTATGGTGAACTAACTGTTGTGTAACCAGTTCTATATATATATATATATATATATATATATATATATATATCACGATAAATTAACGGAGGCATAGGCCGTCGTTATTCCCTGTAAATAATGTGCTGAAAGGGGAAGAGATCCTGAGCCCTTTAAAATATAATATGTTGAGAAGGCAACACACCAGAGAGAGATATATAGTGTGTTATCAATAATACAGGGAAAAAAACCACCAGTGTATGGAATCTTTAACCTATATATCTCTCTCTGGTGTGTTGCCTTCTCAACATATTATATTTTAAAGGGCTCAGGATCTCTTCCCCTTTGAGCACATTATTTACAGGGAATAACGACGGCCTATGCCTCCGTTAATTTATCGTGATATTTCGCTCCTAATAACAGTCTTTCCTATCTCTGTTTGGTTGAGCACACTTCTCTGAGTGGCTTTGGACTGCCCTTTCTAGCAGTTCGTCTCTCAGAGGCCACTGGTTCACTGCCCTTAAACACGCTGTGACTTCTCTCTCCCACGTGTAGCTGGACAGTCAATTGTAAAATTCTCTTAGTGTTGTCTGAAATGTATGGCCTTACACACGCTGATGAACCGAGACTAGACCATTTCTTTCAACAAATTTTTTGGTGAAACATATCTTTGGATTTGTACGTGTGTTATATAGTTATAGAGGTATTTATTTACGCTTTAATTTATATTTTTAATTATCGTGTCTATAGTCTGCCTTTCATAGGTTATAGATTCCATACACTGGTGGTTTTTTTTCCTGTATTATTGATAACACACTATATATCTCTCTCTGGTGTGTTGCCTTCTCAACATATTATATTATATATATATATATATATATATATATATATATATAAATATTTCGTATCTCCAAAGAAATACATATTGTATAAAGCTATGCTTGAAGCGAAATCCTATTTCTTTTATATATATATATAGACATACATATATTACTAGTGGAACTGTGCAGTCAATAATGAAGGGCACAGCGCTTAACGTTTAAAATGTTTGGTGTCCAAAATGGTTAAGACATATAAAGTAAGATTACTGGATATATGAATAATCATGCAAACTTGGAAATATATATATATATATATATATATATATATTTGTCTGTCTGTTCCTATATATATATATATATATATATATATATATATATAAATTAATAAAAACAATGAATAAAAACAAAGAACAAGTTCCTTATATTAAACAATTCAACATTTTACGATCGTTTCTAGGATATATATGTGTGTTGGTATGTATATCATATAGATCTATATAAACATTTTAGAAACTATCAGAGGAAATATACATACCTTCACATATATATGCTGTCTTCAGAAATAATGATATTTGTTTATTGAAAAAACCCAACAAAGATTTCATATGATAGGTCTGTTTAGGAACAGGTTTTGAATTGACCAATAGAAAAGTAGTAAGAGGTCAAGTTGATAGAATAATAGTAGTAGAAATTTAATTTAGGGGTAGAGGAATGCAGACTTAAGTTTTGAATGGAAAGAATACTTTGAATGAAAATAATACTTTGGGGATGAAAAGAGGTCAAGCCGGTGAAAGGTACACGAAAATTTGATGCTATTAAAGAATAATGTTAATGTTAAAACCGAAGGAGAATAACATTTTAGGGTAAAGGTGTTAGTGAGAAATACCAATCTTATTTAAAACACAAGGAATTTAGATCTATAACAAGAAATTAAATTAATTGATAGGTATACTTATAGGGATAAATTTATATTAATTCATATGGATGTGATAAATAAGAATTAGATGTTATTAAAGAATGTTGTTAAAAACGAAGGAAAATAAAATTTTGGGATAAATGTAGTAGTGAGAAATACCAATCTTATATAGACTACAAGGAATCTAGATTTATAACAGGAAATTAAATTAATTTATATGTATACTTTTAGTTCTCTGTAGTAAAGTACTAATTATAGGTTAACTAAATAAAAAAAATTAATTATAATAATATGTAAAATATAAGTGTAAGGTGTATATTAATTTGGTTTATAATATTTGAAAGTTCTTCTAATTCTATGATTGCAAGATATAATTAATTCTTGTCGCTTATTTAATAGGATAATAACTTGTTATTTTAATAGGATAATAAACTTGTTATTTTACATTGAGCTATTCTCACACTTGTAATTGGATAATATCTAATATTACCCGCATTATATATATATATATATATATATATATATATATATATATATATATATATATATATATATATATATATATATATATAGTGCGGGCAATATTAGATATTATCCAATTACAATTGTGAGAATAGCTCAATGTAAAATAACAAGTAAATACAGAGCCGAAATACTTAATAAATAACAATCAAAGAGTGTTTAAGAACATTTAATTCTAACGATCGTTTCATCAAAACACAAGGCTGGACTCATCGAAGTATAAATTATATATATATATATATAAGATTTTTCTTGGCTGGCTGTTCGAAACATTATTATTAATATATGATACGTATTAGATTATTTTGATGATGATGGTAATGATAAGGAAAATCTTGATGATGATGATGATGATAAAGGTGGCGCTGGTGGTGGTGGTGATAGCGGTGTTGGTGGTGGTGGCGGTGACGGTGGTCGAGATGGTGGTGCCGATGATTGTGGTGATGGCGGTGGCGATGACGTTGGGTGAGGTGTTGGTGATGTTGGTCACGGTGCTGGCGGTGGTGGCGGCGGTAGCGATGACATTGATGGTGATGTTGGTGGCGATGACGTTGGGTGAGGTGGTGGTGGTGATGATGGCGGTGGCGATGACGTTGATGGTGATGGGGGTCGTGGTGTTTGTCGTCATGGTGGTGGTGATGTTGGTCGCGTTGGTCATCATGGTGGCGGCGATGACGTTGGGCGGGGTGGAGGTGATGGAAATTGCGATGACAGTAAATAATGATAAAGATTAGTCTAACGATAGTATTTTGCTGACGGTAAATATTTAACGAATTTCCAGAAAATTAATTACAACAGAAACATCGCATATTCCTAATCAAACAGGACATTTGTATACACATATATTTGTATGTCTCCATACATACACACACACACATATATATATATACATACATACACATACATGTATACATTCATTTATGTATGCGCACATACATATATGTATGCATACATACAGGTATTCATACATACAAGCATACATGCATATATATACATATATATACATGTATATATATTTATAGTACATACTCACACCTCTCTCTCTCTCTCTCTCTCTCTCTCTATGTATCTATCTATATACATCTCTCTCTCTATATATATATATATATTTATAT
>CAXHJY010000244.1:2500-7500 GCA_964016885.1 Eledone cirrhosa | reverse complement strand
CATTTATAATAGACATTTAATTATTAATAAACGTTCAGAAATATTTAGCTCTTGTCTTCGTAGATTTTCCAAAACGTTTCATAGAGTTTTTAGTTAAACTTAATAAATAATTAAATAAGAAAAGCTTCTTTATTTAATTATGGAGCGATCTTTTGTTTACATAGAAAATTAAGACGAATAGACAAAATCAGTAAACTAATATAACTTTTTCATCTACCTTATCTTTAGTTAGTATATAAATAAATTTAATTTAATTGTTTCTATTTTTGGCACAAGGCCAGCAAATATCCAATACATTACTGGTACTTTATTTTATCGACCCCGTAAGGATGAAAGGCAAAGTTAACCTCGGCGGGATTTGAACTCAGATCATAAAGAGACGTAACTCTATTCTTCAAAGCATGGTGTCCGACTCTCTACCGATACTGCCAATTTAATATATATTGATAAACTATGCTATAATACATAAATTTTCCTTATAATAATTGCTACACAAATAGTTAATATTTTCCTCTTCGCGTATAATACCTAATTAAATATAATTGTTGAAAGGATAGATTAGGTAATTACATCTCTTGTTTTGAACTAAATAATTTATCTCATAACATTATAACCAAATCAGTTATATAAAAAAAAGCCATAGAATTGATAAATATCTTTCTACTCATATAATTTTTTCTACTTTTGGCACAAGGCCAGCAATTATCTCAGTGTATTACTGGTACTTTATTTTATCGACCCGCGTAATGATGAAAGGCAAAGTTAACCTCGGCGGGATTTGAACTCAGACCGTAAAGGGCCGTAATTATATGCTGTAAAGCATGGCGTCCGACGCTCTACCGATACTGCCAATCCACCGCCCTAATAATAATTAGAATTATAATGACGGCAATAATAAAAAAAAGGGAAACAAAAGAAAGAAAAAATAGGGAGATATAGAGAAAAAAGACAGAGAGAAAGAAGAAAAAGAACGGGAAAGGAGGGGATGTTCTCGAAGAGAACGGCTTTTTTCTCTAGAATTTACTTTTACTTTCTGTCACTGTTCACTCTTCTATCTTTCTATTCTTTAATTTCTCATTCTATTTTCTGATGAAGGACTAGTGTCCGAAACGCGCACGCACACACACACGCACACGCACACACACACACACACACACACACACATATATATACATATATATATATATACGTTATTCCGGGTTGAATCGGAGGTAACCACATTAAGTAAGGTACTCAATACATAGCAGAGTATAAAGTTTTAATATTGATGAGATTCTACAGGACTAGAACTGTTTCATTCTTTAGAAGTCATCAGGAATCTCATATATATATATATATATATATATATATATATATATATATATATATATATATTTATGAAAATAAACCAAAGAAGCCTTCAATACATCAAAAGTCTTTATTAGCCAACAATGTTTCGTCCTATTAAGGACTCATCAGGGCAATTAAAGCTATAAGAAGCACTATCAGCCAATACAAGCCGAAAACTCAGAAGAATATGGAGTGTACATAGATTAAATTTTCATAATTATTCGGCTCTGTTAATTACATTGAGCTATACCTTTACTGTCATTTCTATAATATCGAAGAGGGTGTTTAACTCCAACACACTCTAGTATTTCAATTCTTATATATATATATATATATATATATATATATATATATACACACATACACATATCTGCATTAGAAAAAGAAATAACCTTGCATGGTTCTAATGCAATTTATTTGTTTAAATTTATTTATAAATATTTATGGTTAAAATATTTTAAGTAATTTTCTTCAATTAAAAACACTTCTTATTCTGTGGTTCACTTCCAGTATCGATATCAATGATTGTGTTGCAGTATTGGTTATTGATTTGTCTTTATGAAGCTTTTTGTTTTCTATTGTAAACGAAGCGGAAACGGAAATAGTTGGAGCGGGAGGAGAAGAGGAAATTGTTAGAGGAAGAAGAGGAGGAAAAGATGGAGAGAGAGAGATGAAGATGGAGAAGAAGCTGAAGTTGATGATGATGGAGAAGGAGGAGAAGAATGATGATGATGATGGTGGAGGAGGAGATGAAGAAGAAGAGAAGATGAAGAAGAATAAGGCAAAGAAGAAGAGGAAGAAAATGAAGAATGAGAATAATAATAATTATAATAATAATAATTATTTCTAATTTTGGCACAAGGCCAGCAATTATCCCAGTGTATTACTGGTACTTTATTTATCGACCCCGTAAGGATGAAAGGCAAAGTTAACCTCGGTGAGATTTGAACTCGGACGTTAAAGGGCCGTAACTCTGCCGAAAGCATGGCGTCCCGACCCTCTACCAATACTGCTAATAATAATAGAAGTAGAAATAGCGTTGAAACGGCTTGAGCTCTGCCGTCGGGTCATACTTGTTCCTATTACCCACTCTACTACCTTAAGTATTGAGCACTTTGGTGCGTTATGGTCCATCTGGTTCCTTACCACAATTCCTTCGTTATATATATATATATATATATATATATATATGTGTGTGTACATGTATGTATATGAAAGCATACATGGGTCTCGCTATAAATGTTTTAAGCTGTGATCATGTCACATCTATCTCAGTGGTTGACGACTATACTACACAGATAGTTCTGGATTTATCCTACACTGGTGACATTTACTGCAACTGTGTTAGTATTTATATATCATCACCATGACAACCTCCACCATCGCCCCCACCACCGTCACAACCTCCACCATCGTCCCTTCACCACCATCAGCACCGCCTCCACCATCACAACCTCCACCATCAGCACCGCCTCTACCGCCACCATCACCACCACTACTCTCACCAACACTGCTGTCACCAGAACTACCATGCTACCACTACTGTCACCAGCACAACCACCCACCACCACCACCACCACCACCACAACCACCACCACCACCACGCTAACCCCCACCACCTTCACCATCGCCAACAACCACCATCAGCACCAACACCATCACCACAACCATCAGCATCAGCACCACAACCAGCTCATATACTGCTACTATCACTAATACCAACACCACCACCACCAACACCACCAACACCACACCAACACCACCACCACCAACACCACCACACCAAACACCGCCAACACCAACACAACCAACACCAACACCGCCACCATCATCCACCACCATTACTAGAAAAATAGTAAAAAGCAAGAGGTTGTTGGTGGTGGGTGTGTTGTGTTGTTGTTGTTGTCTGTTGGTGGTGGGTGTGTTGTGTTGTTGTTGGTGGTGGTGTGTTGTGTTGTTGTTGTTGGTGATGGTGGTGGTGGGTGTGTTGTGTTGTTGGTGGGTGTGTTGTGTTGTTGTTGTTGTTGGTGGTGGGTGTGTTGTGTTGTTGTTAGTGGTGGGTGTGTTGTTGTTGTTGGTGGTGGGTGTGTTGTGTTGTTGTTGTTGGTGATGGTGGTGGTGGGTGTGTTGTGTTGTTGGTGGGTGTGTTGTGTTGTTGGTGGTGGTGGGTGTGTTGTGTTGTTGTTGTTGGTGGGTGTGTTGTGTTGTTGGTGGTGGTGGGTGTGTTGTGTTGTTGTTGTTGGTGGGTGTGTTGTGTTGTTGTTGTTGGTGGGTGTGTTGTGTTGTTGGTGGGTGTGTTGTGTTGTTGGTGGGTGTGTTGTGTTGTTGTTGTGGTGGTGTGTTGTGTTGTTGTTGTTGGTGGGTGTGTTGTGTGTTGTTGTTGTGGGTGTGTTGTGTTGTTGTTGTTGGTGGGTGTGTTGTGTTGTTGTTGTTGGTGGGTGTGTTGTGTTGTTGGTGGGTGTGTTGTGTTGTTGGTGGTGTGTTGTGTTGTTGGTGGTGGTGGGTGTGTTGTGTTGTTGTTGTTGGTGGGTGTGTTGTGTTATTGGTGGTGGTGGGTGTGTTGTGTTGGTGGTGGTGTTGTGTTTGTGTTGTGTGGTGGGGTGTGTGTTGTTGTTGGTGGTGGGTGTGTTGTGTTGTTGTTGTTGGTGATGGTGGTGGTGGGTGTGTTGTGTTGTTGGTGGGTGTGTTGTGTTGTTGGTGGTGGTGGGTGTGTTGTGTTGTTGGTGGTGGGTGGTGTGTTTTGTTGTTGTTGTTGGTGGGTGGGTTGTGTTGTTGGTGGTGTGTTGTGTTGTGGTGGTGGTGGGTGTGTTGTGTTGTTGTTGGTGGGTGTGTTGTGTTGTTGGTGGGTGTGTTGTGTTGTTGTTGTTGGTGGTGTGTTGTGTTGTTGGTGGTGGTGGGTGTGTTGTGTTGTTGGTGGTGGTGGGGTGTGTTGTGTTGTGTTGTTGGTGTGGTGGGTGTGTTGTGTTGTTTGTTGTTGGTGGGTGTGTTGTGTTGGGGTGGGTGGGTGTGTTGTGTTGTTGTGGTGGGTGTGTTGTGTTGTGTTGTTGTTGGGGGGTGTGTTGTGTGGTGGTGGTGTGTTGTGTGTGTTGTTGGTGGGTTGTGTTGTGTTGTTGGTGGGTGTGTTGGTTGTGGTTGTTGGTGGGTATTTGTGTTGGTGGTGGGTGTGTTGTGTTGTTGTGTTGGTGGGTGTGTTGTGTGGTGGTGGGTGTGTGTTGTTGTTGTGGGGTGTTGTGTTGGTGGGGGTGTGTTGTGTTGTTGTTGTTGGGGGTGTGTTGTGTTGGGGGTGGTTGTGTTGTTGTTGTTGGGGGTGTGTGGTGTTGGTGGAGGGTGTGTGTGTTGTTGTTGTTGGTGGGTATGTTGTGTTGGTGTGGGTGTGTTGTGTTGTGTTGTTGGTGGTTGTTGTGTGTTGGTGGGTGTGTTGTGTTGTGTTGTTGTTGGTGGGGGTGTGTTGTGTTGTTGTAGTGGGGTGGGTGTGTGTGTTGTTGGTGGTGGGGGTGTTGTGTTGTTGGTGTTGTGATGGTGGTGGTGGGTGTGTTGTGTTGTTGGTGGGTGTGTGTGGGTGTTGGTGGTGGTGGGGGTGTTGTGTGGTTGTTGTGGTGGGTGTGTTGTGTGTTGGTGGTGGTGGGTGTGTTGTGTTGGTGTTGTTGGTGGGTGTGTTGTGTTGTTGTTGT
>CAXHJY010000243.1:10000-22500 GCA_964016885.1 Eledone cirrhosa | reverse complement strand
GACCCGCGTTGTAATATAATGAGATGTTCTTTTCATGTATTCTTATTCTCTCCTACATACATACATACATACAGAGAGAGGGAGAGAGAGAGAGAGAGAGAGAGAGAGGAGAGAGAGAGAGAGAGAGAGAGAGAGAGATAGATAGATGCAATGAAGGAGGGTGTATGTGTACGTAAGAGAGGTGTTAGTGTGAGGATTGACATGTGATCAAAGGCATTTCGTTTGTTCGTTTCTCACTTATTTGTTTTGATATTTCTCTTCACACACATACTACTTTTTATATTTTTGTATTATTATTTAAGTGAGGGAGGGCTGAGAGAGGGTGGGCTGAGAGAGGGTGGGCTGAGTGAGGGTGGGCTGAGCAAGGGTGGGCTAAGCGAGGGTGGGCTGGGCGAGGGTGGGCTGAGCGAGGGTGGGACGAGCGAGGGTGGGCTGAGTGAAGGTGGGCCGAGTGAGGATGGGCCGAGTGAGGGAGGGCCGAGTGAGGGAGGGCCGAGCGAGGGTGGGCCGAACGAGGGAGGGCCGAGTGAGGGAGGGCCGAGTGATGGAGGGCCGAGCGAGGGTGGGCCGAACGAGGGAGGGCCGCGTGATGGAGGGCCGCGTGAGGGAGGGCCGAGTGAGGGAGGGCCGAGCGAGGGTGGGCCGAACGAGGGAGGGCCGAACGAGGGAGGGCCGAGTGAGGGAGGGCCGAGTGATGGTGGGCCGAGTGATGGTGGGCTGAGTGATAAACAGGCAAAACTCCAGAGTAACAAGACTCACTTTTTAGCCTTAATTTAATTGTTTCTACTTTTGGCACAAGGCCAGCAATTATCCCAGTGCATTACTGGTACTTTATTTTATCGACCCCGTAAGGATGAAAGGCAAAGTTAACCTCGGCGGGATTTGAACTCAGATCATAAAGGGAGGTAACTCTATGTGTCAAAGCATGGCGTCCGACCCTCTACCGATACTGCCATTCCACCGCCCTTTTAGCCTTAATATTATGAATTATAAACTCTACTTCGTCAACCATATACGGTTCTCTCTCTCTCCCTCTCTCTCCCTCTCTCTGTATAACAATATATCTATCTATCTATCTATCTATCTATCTATCTATCTATCTATCTATCTATCTATCTATCTATCTATATATATTGTTATACTTGGGGAGGTTCATATTTGTGTAATAATATTGCCAGAATTAATAACAGAACACACTCACTGTTTGGTTGGTTTTCGCTTCTGTGTCTTTTATATCGGTTAATTTAATTTATTTGGTCCTCAATGTTGCCATTGACTGACCAACGGTCAAAAATACAGATATAATATAGACACAAATACATATATATAGTCTAACAAAGTTCTTTCGTTGCACATCTGCAACATCGTCAGTGGTGCTATTATGTTTCCTCCCGTTGTATTGTATGCCTACGCCATCTTTATTTAGTCTGTTTATTTATTTATTTATTTGTTGTTTTTTTTTGTCTTCTTTGCGCATGCGTTTGCGTGTGTGTATAGTGTTTTGTTTGATGTGTGTTCGTGTTTGAGTGACTGTATTGGTTATTGTATTCTATCTTAGTTTACTAGTGTGTGTTTATATGTGTTTGTTGTTATTGTGCTTGTGTATATATTTATTTATTTATTTATTCATACTTCTCTTAGGTCAATGTTGTTTGTTTGGGTGTTGTTATTCCATTCATTTTTTCTGTTTAGCCTTGGCCTTCTAAGTTCTATTTCACTGGCCTCTCTGATTTGCCTATCTGCTGGGTCATTTCTATGTTTAGATATTATTCTAATTTCTATGTTGTCTATGTTACCGTCGTGTTGTTGTCTGGCATGTTCGTATAGTACTGAACCGTTTTTTCGTCCTTTTAGTTCCCCCCAGTGTTGGTCTATCCTTTCAGCTATGCTACGAGCTGTCTCGCCTATGTATGTTGTTGTCATGTTTCTGCAAGTACCCTCTGTACATCTTATGCTATAGACTACGTTTCTAGTTTTACAGTTTATCCGGGGGTTTACTTTATATATGATAGATTTCCTATTAGTACAGTATATATACAAAGTTCAATATTGAAATGGCTTCTAGATGACTAGAGCTGTTTATTCAAAAGAAATTATCAGGAAAGGGGCTTGAGTACCTTACTAACTATGGTTACCCCCGACTGAACCGGGGACTCCCCCCCATATATATATATATATATATATATATATATATATATTAAATCCCTCTAAAGTTATTATATACTTAGTATTGTAATTAAACTCTCAGCTTCTTTCTTTCTCCTTTCTTCAATTGTTTTTTGATTATTTTTTTTCTTTCTTTCTTCAACCTGCTTTTTTTTTTGTGTTTTGTTTATATTTTGTTTTAGACTTTAATACCCCTCCCTCCCAACCCCTCCTCCTCCCCTCCCCCTTAACAAAAGCTCAAGGGAAGTGTCATTGACCCCTTCCTAAGATGTACGACTGTTATCAAGACTTTTTACATTCACAGACCAAACCTTTTCCACATTCCTTTTCTTCTTCTCAACCTCCACCACCCCTTCTCCTTCGTAGTCACCATCATCATCATCATCATCATCATCATCACCGTCATCATCACTATTGTCGTTGTCATCATCATCATCATCAAAATACCTGCCAGTACATTGACAGGGCCCTATCTCTGCCATCTGTTGCATCAAGCGGCTGTTTGATGACACGCGCTAAATTTGATATCCCCTTGAAACTGAATATGGCTACAACACCACCAACAGCACCAACACCAACAACACAACCACCACCACCAACACCACAACATCACCACCACCAACACCATGAATAGAACATCACCACCACCAACACCATCAATACAACACCACCACCACCAACAACAACAACATCAATACAACACCACCACCAACATCAATAGAACAACAACAACATCAATACAACGCCGCCGCCGCCGACAACGACAACGACAACGACAACGACAACAACAACAACAACAACACCACCACCACCAACACCACCACCACCACCACCACCATCAATACAACACCACCACCACCACCACCACCATCAATACAACACCACCACCACCACCAACAACATCAATACAACACCACCACCACCACCAACAACATCAATACAACACCACCACCACCACCAACAACATCAATACAACACCACCACCACCACCACCACCACCATCAATACAACACCACCACCACCACCAACAACATCAATACAACACCACCACCACCACCAACAACATCAATACAACACCACCACCACCACCAACAACATCAATACAACACCACCACCACCACCAACAACATCAATACAACACCACCAACACCACCAACAACATCAATACAACACCACCACCACCAACAACAACATCAATACAACACCACCACCACCAACAACATCAATACAACACCACCACCAACATCAATAGAACAACAACACCACCACCACCACCACCAACACCATCAATACAACACCACCACCAACAACAACATCAATACAACACCACCACCACCACCACCAACAACAACGGTATCTTTGGAGGAATGAGCATTATTATATTATATTAACTTTGCCTTTCATCCTTACGGGGTCGATAAAATAAAGTACCAGTAATGCACTGGGTAATTGCTGGCCTTGTGCCTAACGTAGAAACAATTAATTAATTCCATCGTGCAATGCCTGTGCGCAAAGATTTTTTTAAAGTGACGAAAGACTGTGCACTGAGCCAATCCCACTCTCTCAGCGACAGTAGCTATAACTCGAAAAGAAGAAAAGATCAACATCATCGGTAACTTCATACATACATACATGGTCTCGTAATCCCAGATATAGTCATAGGGGCCTTGTATTGACATACATCATTTCTAGGGCATTTTAAGCATGGCAGAGTCCATCCCTCTCCAGGCTGAGTACAGCAGATTTCTTTCATAGACAGATAGAAAGTGAGAGAGAGAAAATGAGAAAGAGATATAGAGGAAGAATCGAATCCAGTACTAGACTGGTACTATATGTATATTAGCAGCAGCATTTAGCTCGTCCGCTCCGATTTTTGACAGAACGGAATCCCTGTTGATGAAATGAATCCTGCGTTCGATCATGGAATACCACGAGCGTGCCTGTTACGTAAGTTGGATAATTGATTTCGGATTCATAGAAACACTTTAAACGTATATCGTTTGATTTGTCCAGGTGTATCTTTTTAACCTGTTAGTTTTTTCGTTACTTTGGTATTGTGTGTTAGGTTTTGCCTACCACAATGTTCAATTTGTCAAGCTATTTAAACGTATGCTATTACTCTAAGGACCTACCCTTATTGAGTGCTTTGCTAACTCATTCATATTGTAGGTCGACTTTGCTTGCTCACAGCCAAAGCTTCGATTTTACTAAGCTTCCACTTGTATGTATATATATATATATGTTTGGTACCACAACATCCAGGCCGAAACAAATGAGGTCGTGTAGGTGCCACGACAAAAAAACACACAGTCCACGCTGTAATGTGGCCGTGTAGGTAACACGGTAAAAACTTCCCAGTTCCACACTGTAAATGTGGTTGGTGTTAGGAAGGGCATCCAGCCGTAGAAAACCCGCCAGACAGTCCTATGCGAGCAAGACAACCACTCTTGCCTCAAGTGGGAAAACTCCCGTCCAAACCCATGCAAGCGTGGAATATGGACGTTAAACGATGATGATGATATATATATATATATATATATATATATATATATATATATATATATATATATATATATATATATATATATATATATATATATATGGCAAGTAAGTATGTTTTGAAACAGTGAGCGAACTTGAAATTAGAAATATAAGCTTTCACAGGTATTTTTGACTAAAGAAATTTTTAGCCTGATAGTGGGGTTTAGAACCCTCAGAGAAATGGAAAAAGACGAGTATTGACGTGTAAAAGGTAAACAGAAATAACAACACAATCGGTACAGGAAGGTATATATTAGCTTAACGCTTGATATAGGAAGAAGAGGGTCTTAAGGTTTCGGACGCTAGTCCTTCATCAGAAGAAAGAATGAGAAATAAAATAGATTGAGAGGACGGGCGGGTTGGAAATGGAAAAAAATGTCTTTAGATAAAAATAACAGATCCATTCATGTTGACATCTCTTATATATATATATAAACATTCAAATACATTTCGACCTCTTGTTTCACATCTGCGTCCCTCTCATTCAAGAAACAACGCGCAAAGTAAAGAATATATATATATATATATATATATATATATATATATATATATATATATATATATATATATATATATATATATCCATCTTCGGTTAGCTTTCCCTGTGTTGTTTACTTGTCTCACTCGCTTTACGCGTTTCAATTGTCCTAATAACTTATTTTAGTTATTTTCGCACCAACGTGAGGTATATGATTTTTAATGCGATGAAATACCAATGATCGTTGGCAAATCACTGATGAGGGACTCATTTTATAACATGTTATCCATGTGCAACCATGCAGTATTCTTCTCCCCATATTTTTCATATATATATATAAATATATATATATATATATATGGAGAGATGAAGTAAGAGAGAGAGAGAGAGGGGAAATGAGAAAGAGATATAGAGAAAGAATCGACACCAGTATTAGGCTGGTACTTCTTTTATCGACATCGAAAGGATGAAAGGCAAAGTTGACCTCAGCGGGATTTGAACTCTGAGAGCAGAAGACCGGAACGAATACCATAAAGCATTCTATCCGACGTTCTAACGACCCTGCCATACATTCTCTCTCTCTCTCTCTCTCTCTCTCTCTCTCTCACACACACACACACACACACACACTGTTTTGCCTTTCGTGTTGTGCCTTTATAACAGCTATGGCTGGTATCCATCATCATCATCATCAGATTTACGTCCGTTTCTTCACACTGGCATGGGTTGGCTGCTGTGTTCCTTATCAATTGTGTCCCTCTTAAGATACTCAAAGATACAGCCACACACCAAATCAAAGTCACCCGTAGATGCCCTCCGCTCCCTCTTTTACTCTCTCTCTCTCTTTTTCACTATGTCCCCCTCTCTCTATTCCTCCCCCACTCTCTCTATTCCTTTCATTTTCTCCTCCCCACTCACTCTTCCTCCCATTTTCTCGCCCTCTCACTCTTTTACTCCAACCCTCTTTTGTTCTTCCTTTCTCCTTTACCCTCTCATATCTCTCTCTCTTTGATTTCGCTCCTCACTCATTCTCTTTCACTATCCCCTTCTCATATCTCTGTCTCTTCCCCTTTATACATCTCTGTCTCTTACTTTGTCTCTTTCTCTGCCCGCACCTCCCCCCCTCACCCCCCACTCACACGTACCCTAAAACAGCCAACAGATGCTTCTTGACAAGCTCCCCTCCCCCTCTCTCTCTCTCGGATAGTATATCTTCTCAGAATAATAAGATAAGCATGTGTTAGAAGGGGAGGAATCTCCTTATCCCCAGACCCACCCATTCCAGCTATTCCACCTGCTTTACCTACTCCACCAACACCAATCCCCACCCCCCAATCCACCCACTCCACCACCATCACTATATTCACACAACCGACCACATGTCCGTTATTGTCAGATTATTTGAAAATATTATCTCGGTGCTGTTCAATTCTAATTTGCGCCATTTTATAAAAAGAGTCGACATATTTATCTGAAGAGAAAAACGGTAAAAAAACGAAAAACAAAAGTACGGTAATATATTTTATCGTTGTCTGAAGAAACAATAAATTAGAAGGAAGTGTCATTGGTGGTACTGTTGCCATTTTAGAGTTATGGATGTCCCCACACGTCACAATAGATATGACGATGTGTGTGTGTATATATATGTATGTATGCATGTGAATGCGCGTGGCTTTATGGTTCGGGTATTCGGCTTACACTCGTGAAGTTGTGAGTTCGATTCCCGGTGGTGCGTTGTGTCCTTGACCAAGACACTTTATTTCACGTTGCTCCAGTCCACTCAGCTGGCAAAAATGAGTTGTACCTGTAATTCGAATGGCTAGTCTTGTCATATTCTGTGATTGAAAGCAAAAAAAAAAAAAAATTATCGTGGATATTTGGAGTATATGTGATGGTGAGAGGGTTGCTGGTGTAAACAATTCAGAAAGTGTAAAGAATCGGTCACGATGTTAGCAATATCAGGATAGCAGGTGTGTGAGAGTCAAGAAGAGTTGTGTGCAGGGGTATCACCGGGGGCGGCGTGACTTCACATATAATCCGAACTACTTTCAAACGTTGTTCTTGTACAGATTGACTTTTTGTTGGGGATGTCCTAGATATTTTCTTTCGTCACTCTCTGAAATATAACCCCAGCCTCGGTAATATAAGAGGATCTAGTAATACATTTATTTGACAGTAATATCTCACCACAAACAATTAGTTGTGTGTTTACACAAAATAAATCTGATTTCTACAATAGAGGAAAAAACAGATATTTAAAAAAAGAAATAGAATAATTAAAATAAGACATACGCTAAATTCTCATTCAAATTAAAGAGTAAGACCCCCCCCCCCCCACCGACGGTCACAAATGACCATGGAGTTTGCACCTAGAAAGTTTCCCTTCCGAGACACAAGTCTTGTCAAGGTTGTTTTTGTGGAAGACCAGCAGTCGCCCTTGCACACCAGTCTCTTCTCTCCATGCCACCGAAACACCTTGGTACCAGTGATGTCGTAACTTATATATACACTATATATATATATACATTCTGTACAGTATACATATATATATATATAAAATACAATTTATTTCTCGCCCTAGCACAGCTGATACATAAATGTAAGTATGCACACGTACACGCACGCACACACACACACACATATATACATACATACATACATACACGCACATATATACATACATACACACACATATATACATACATACACATACATATATACATATGTACGTATGGGTTATATCGATCGTTAATAATAATGTTCGATTCGTTCGTAAACATAAATATAACCACCCATTCGTACATATGTATATATGTATGTGTAGGTATATGTGTGTGTGTGTACGTGTGCATACTTACACACACACACATATATATATACACACACATTGTATGTTACCTTATGTATACAGTATGTATACACTATATATGATGCTGTCCAAGCGACAGACAAAGGGAGATGTAGCTTGGCACCAGTGATGACCCAACTCATTTTTACAGCTGAGTGATCTGGAGCAACGTGAAATTAAGTGCCTTGCTCAAGCGCACAACACACCACCCGGTCCGGGATTCGAACTCACAACCTCACGACCGTAATTCCAATGCTCTAACAACTAACACATGCGCCTTCACTCGTTTAAAATATCTAAATGATAGATTAATTTTATTTAATAATTTAAAACAGCACACCGCTCGGTCCCAGGAATCGAACTCACAACCTCACGATTGTAAGCCCAATGCTCTAACCACTAAGACATGCGCCTTCACTCGTTTAAAATATCTAAATGATAGATTAATTTTATTTAATAACTTCCAACAGCGATGAAATAGAAGTAAATGTCAGATATCACTGTTTTTTGTTTAAATTCATAACAAAAATATCCTTCGACTTTGCTTTCCTTTTCTGTGACATTCGAGGTTTTTTCAAGGTTATATGTAAATATAATATCCAAAACGAGAAATCAAATGTGGTTCATGGCTTAGATTACCAACGAGAGTTTCTCACTAGTTTTCTATAGAAAACTTCATTCCTCTTCCACTCACTATATATATATATATATATATATATATATATATATATTATATTATATAAAATAAAGTTAAATAAAAAGTCATGATTTCAGTTCCTCAGTGAAACAACAACCCAACCAGGAACTGGGCATATCAGAGTATTGACAATATTATACACCTCAACAACATATGTACTTGTCTATACCACACTAATTCGGACTGCCTGAAGAGGTCACAGCCAAAGATGGCTGTCACTGAAATATATATAGCAGTAATAAACGAAGCTAAATTTTAAACATTTGACTTTTTATTTAACTTTATTTTACATTACTCCGGAGTAACCAAACCAACCTGCGCACTTCGTCGAGTGCTTCAGCCTGCATACTGAGGTGTTGGTATACAACCAACATATACTCAAAATCTCTCTCTCTCTCTCTCTCTCTCTCTCTCTCTCTCTCTCTATATATATATATATATATATATATATATGTGGATGAGTTTATGTGTTTGAGTTTTGCTTCAGTAATTAATCAACCAATCAGATATTCATTTAATTGTCAGGGCTCCTTCACACAGTCTGTTACATTACTGAGGAGACTGCGTGATGAAAAATCTCTCACTATATATATATGGGATAACAAGTTATCGTTATAGGTAATCCAGTTAGAGGTTGAGTACTCTGCGTCGTGGATAGTTTTAACGTGCGGCTTTGTTTGACTCAACAAGATGTTTCCATAGTTAGGTAGCGAATTCGCGGTAATTTCTATGCAGGTTATACTTGGAGTAATAATAGTTAAAGAATGAAGAGTAACATGGTTGGCTCTACAACAAGGGGCTTTATTTCAGGTATTAACAATTGTTTCATTGATCGGGTGAGTCTAGAGGTCGCTAATCACTTGAAGTTGCGTCACTCGATCACCATTACATTATTTACCTCTGACCAAATCCTCAGAATACGAATAATTCATACATGGCACGATATATATATATATATATATATATATATATATATATATACACGATATTAAACAAATGGAAACTATATTTATAAAACCATATTTATTTCATTATACATATTTCGGGGATACCATATTAAAAATATGGCATGCCTTCTTCAGATAAAATACAATATATAAACAGTTTTATAAATAATTTTGACGTACCATAAATATTGAGCAACCGTTATGTAAGAAGCTGGTTTGACTACCAAACCAGCTTCTTACATAACGGTTGCTCAATATTTATGGTACGTCAAAATTATTTATAAAACTGTTTATATATTGTATTTTATCTGAAGAAGGCATGCCATATTTTTAATATGGTATCCCCGAAATATGTATAATGAAATAAATATGGTTTTATAAATATAGTTTCCATTTGTTTAATATCGTATATCTACTCCAAAACTTGTCGAGTGCTTTATATCAGTTATAAAATATTTACTTGTTGTAACCCAACAATTTTAAATAAAACTTTTGCATATATATATATATATATATATATTAGAAATATGTACATCAATACTCATCTTTTTCCATTTCTCTGAGGGTTCTAAACCCCTCTATCAGGCTAAAACTTTCTTTAGTCAAAAATACGGTGAAAGCTTATATTTCTAATTTCAAACTCGCTCACTGTTTCAAAACATATTTACTTTATATATATATAAAATGCATCAAACTCTATAATCTGACAAGCAATTACAATACTCTTAGCAGAGTTTGCAGCCATTATGTGTGCGCGTGTGCGTGTGTGCGTGTGTGTGTGGGTGTGTGTGATAAAAAGATCTAGTCCAAAGTTCTGGCATTTCTGCCATTGTCCTTATATTTCTTTAAAGTTTTGGCAGAATGAAATATTTAAAGCCAAGAATTGAACGTGGATCACCAAGTTGATATCCAAAGGGTTTACTACTGGCAACAAGTCTGGCATCTGCTGCTCATAAAGTATGCATATGTTAACATTCAATATATATACAACTGCTATCAAGTGTGAATATAATGACTTTTTAATGAAATCTGGATATGTTAGATGGGACACATCCACCTTCCTGTCTTAACTACCTTGTTGCTCCATCTGCCTCTTCACTCTGACTGTCGGCCTCTACCTGTCTGCCTGTATCTCTCTGTCTGTCTGTCTGTGTCAGTTTATCTCTCTGTTTGCCTGTACCTGTCTGTCTGTCTGTTTATCTCTCTGTTTGCCTGTACCTGTCTGTCTGTCAGTTTATCTCTCTGTTTGCCTGTACCTGTCTGTCTGTCAGTTTATCTCTCTGTTTGCCTGTACCTGTCTGTCTGTCCGACTGCCTCTTGTCTGTCTGTCTGTCCACCTGCTTCTGCAGTCTGTCTGTCTGTCTGCCTGTGTGTCTGTCCGTTTGGCTTTTCTCCGTCTGTCAGTATGTCTGTCTGTCTACCCCTCTGCCATTTCAGTCCGACTATCTGCCCTCTCTGCCTGCCTACCTGTCAATATGTCTGTCTGACAGGGCGGTGGATTGGCAGCATCGGTAGAGCGTCAGACACCATGCTTTGCAGCATAGAGTTATGGCCCTTTACATTCTGAGTTCAAATCCCGCCGAGGTTAACTTTGCCTTTCATCCTTACGGGGTCGATAAAATAAAGTACCAGTAATGTACTGGGGTTGATTTAATCGACTTTCCCCTCTTCGCCCAAATTGTTGGCCTTGTGCCTAAATGCGAAACCTATATGTCTGTCTGTCCGTCTGTCACTTCAGTCAGTCTATCTGCCTGTCTGCCTGTCTGCCTGTCTGCCACTTCAGTCTGCCTGTCTGCCAGTCTGCCAGTCTGTCTGTCTGTCCTGCTGCCACTTCAGTCTGCCTGTCTGCCAGTCTGCCAGTCTCTCTGTCTGTCCCGCTGCCACTTCAGTCTGTCAGTTGTTTATAATTCTCTTTCAAGTGGCCAAGTGATAGAGTCGTTATAGTGACGTCTAATATACTTGGCAGTATTACTTTCTGCATGCTTTGAAGCATAGAGTTACGTCCCTTGCCATTCTCTGAGTTCAAATCGCGCTGAGGTTAACTTTGCCTTTCATCTTTACGGGGTCGATAAAATAAAGTACCAGTAATGTACTAGGTAATTGCTGGCCTTGTGCCAAAAGTAGAAACAATTACTTTCTGCTAATTTTGTTCTGGGTTCAAATCTTGCCAGATACTGCTCAGTCCAATCTTACCTTTTACCCATTGGAGGTTGATAAATAAAGTTCCAATCCAGTGCTGGGATCTCTCTATATCTATCTCTCTCTCTCTCTCTATATCTATCTCTCTATATCTATCTCTCTCTCTCTCTATATCTATCTCTCTATATCTATCTCTCTATCTCTCTATATCTATCTCTATCTCTCTCTCTCTCTCTATATATATATATATATCGGGTGTACCAGAAAAATTGTCCAAATTTTAGATTCAACTTCGAATCTCTGTATCTCAGAAATGCTTAAAGATAAATTAATGGAATTGTCAGGGGTTTTTCTAACACTACTGGACTCCACTTTGAGCATGAAAAATCTTGATTACTCTCCAAGATCACCAGAGAATTTGTGATGAAGTTGATCATGGATGAAAATGACATTTTCATAAATAATTAACCGTAGCTCAGGGTTGGGAGCTCATAAAAGATTGGAATAAAGTTTGAATGGAAGCTTAAAGTTTTATTGCAAAGTGCCAGAGACAATCCTGGCCCAAATCCTAACTGTTAGGCATGAAGAGTTGCTCCTCTTTTGGCAATGACTTCCTCAACCCTCTTTCTGACTGCATCACAAACTTTCTTAATAAAGTCTACGGATTGCGAGTTTGAGGGCTTG
>CAXHJY010000242.1:12500-52535 GCA_964016885.1 Eledone cirrhosa | reverse complement strand
ACACACACACACACACACACACACACACACACACACACAACACACACAAATACACATACTTTCACACCTGATTTCGTCAATTGCCGGATAACATCAAAACAAAACACACAGACACACACATTCACATACACACATACACAAACACACATACACATACACAAACACACACACACACACGCACACACACACACATATCTATACTTTATATGTATGTATGTATGTAAGATCATCCCCCCTCTCTATAATTTAACTGCTTCACTCTCTATATGACAACACTGTTTTAGTTTCCGTATCTCCCTTCAATATATACACATAGAGAGAGAGAGAGAGAGGGGGAAGAGAGAGAGAGGGGGGAGAGAGAAGAGAGAAAGAAAGAGAGAGATTTAGAGAAAGATTAGGAAAACTACACACACACATCTACAGAGAGAGACAGAAAAACAGAGGGAGGGGAGAAAGAGAGAGATAGGCCGTTAGACAGAGAGAGATACAATTAAAGTGTTAGTTATTCAGAGAGAGAGAGAGAGAGAGAGAGAGAGAGAGAGTCGGAAGGACAATGTGACACGGGAGGGTCGTGTGGTATCTTTGCAGTGAGCTTGAGTGGGGGCAGGTATACCTACCGGACGCCAGCCAGCGACGGGCCAGTTAGTAGTATAATATATGGTCATGTTATACCGTGTTGTAGTATATGTATTACTATACTGCTGTGTAGTGTGTTTTAATATACATGTTATAATATATATCATATATGGTTTCTTATATAGGCACAAGGCCAGCAATTTTGGGGAGAGGGGAAAGTCGATTAAATCGACCCCAGCTGATTGACTGGTACTTTATTTTATCGACCTCCGTAAGGATGAAAGGCAAAATTAACCTCGGCAGGATTTGAACTCAGAAAGGGCCGTAACTCTATGCTGCAAAGCATTGGCGTCCGACCTCTACCGATACTGCCAATCCATCGCCCTTATATAATATATATCATATATAGCATATATCATATGTATCATGTGGTATAGTGTATGTGTTGTAATATTTATAATATGTTTTACTGTGGTGTAATGTATATCTTATATATCACAGAATACCGTGGTGTAGTATAAGATTTATAATATATCATATGCTAAAATATATATTGTATAGTATACTGTGATGTAGTGTATTTTTTATAACATATATCATGTTATACTATGTATATGGTATGTATTATAACATGTATCTTCTGCTAAAATTATATATGTTATATTGTGGTATAGCATGTATTCTGATATATATCATCTATATATAAATTTCTGCGATTCTGTCACAACACGTAAAGAGGGGGGAGTAGTTTGACTACCTCATACAACTCCTCCCTCTCTTTACGTCTGCTGCCTGCGTGAATGTATCTGTGTATAAAAGGAAGAAAGGGGGTGGTGAAAAAACTACACTGTGTGTGAGTGCATGTGTATGGTGTGTTTGTGTGAATGTATGTATGTGTTTGTGTGAAGGTATGTGTGTATTTGTGTGAATGTATGTGTGTGTTTGTGGTGAATGTATGTGTGTGAGTGTGTATTTTTGCAAGTGTGGTCTGTGTTTGCGCATTTATATTTATATACTCACACATAAATGTATGCATATGCACATACACACACGCAGCACACATATACACATTCTATACTGTGAAGTGCATTTGTTATAATATCTATCATACGTTATAATTTTGTGTAACGTATGTGTTATAATACCTATTATATGTTACATAGTAGGATAATTTATGTGTTATGATATATATCATAAGTGCAATTCGCCTATGATGAAGTAGGTCGCACTTTCCCATTAGAAGAACATTATAATGGGTTAGTTATGACCATCACTTAACGATGTAGTTTATAAAAAAAATCTTTTGTTTACTGTTGTTCTTAAATATGTTTCATATTTACAATCTACAAGGAATCGTTGTTAGTAATTCAATCTAAAGTAGAATCAGTTTTGGGGAACGGCTTCTCATTATGTTGTTAGATAGTATTAAAAATGTTAATGAAACGCTCAACCTATGCGTTTTGAGTAGGAATAACTCACCGGAGTTAAACAAGCACATATTCAAAATGAATACATCCTGATCAAAATGAATATGAGCCTATACCTATTGAACATGAGCTACTTATTGAACATGAGCTAACTATTTGATCAAAATATACTTAAGCTAGCATATATTTATTGATCTGTTTTAAGTATTCAGATCTAGTCCTATGTATGAGAATAATTCAGGAGTCATTCTTTTCTACCTCTCTATCTCCGTCAACCAGAGACCAGGCTAAATGTCATGCACACTGCCCTGTCTACTGATTATATCTCATGATTATATATCATATAATCATGATAAAGATGGATCTTTGGTCGCTTTTGACAATTAGCATTTAACGTTCGGCATGTGAGTTAACGTGGTTGAGTATTCGACAGACGTGACGTGAGTAACCTTAATATAATTCCCAAGCAGAACCAGTGTGACACAGTATTTGACAAGACTGGGCCTTTGAATTACAGGCACAACCTATTCGACGTCTACTCAATTTCACTCACATGGCTTGGATCGACACGATGCTATGGTAAAGAAACTTGTCAAAGAGATCACACAATGGGATCGAACCTGAGACCTGATGATGGTAAAGCGAATTTTTTAACCATTAAATCCTAAAGGGCGTGATTTGAGAAATGTGGTTGCTGTTTCTAACTCCGAATATATTTAGTTCAAAATATAAAAAAAAATAAATGTACGTATTGTATATTGAATGATATACAGGATGTTTATGAAAAACGGTTAAAGACTTTTGACTATGAATGTTATGTTTGTGACGATCGTTATAACCTCAATATTCATAGCGAAAGGCCTCCAAATGTTTTTGATAAACATCATGTATATTATTCAATACACAATACGTATATGTATATGTATATCACTATGTAGAAGCTCCAATACAAATTAAAAACAATATATCAAAAATTCACTATCTTCGTTCATGTCCAAAGTTGCTGCTCATATTCCAAGTGATCCCCATTTGAATTAACATTATCCAAATAAACAATTTTACACTAAGTTAAAAACAACTGTTTTAAAATGTTTCCAGCTAAAATGGGGGTTAGCTTTGCAGGCCCCATAACAATTTTCTTCATTTTCAGTTTTTTGGTACTTTCATAGCCAATGAAGTAATTCATGTTTCCCTGCATCCCATTTAGAATGATGAAATGAATCCTGACAAGTAGATGTCTAAAATCTGTATAGCCATTTATCCGCTAATCATATAGAAAATTTTAACATTTATTTTAGCTTCAAAGAAAAGAGGCCAGATTTCAAATATTCCTTTAGTGTTGTAAAGGTGACGATACATATTTCCATGGCCTGCTTACCATAATCCAATAACCGATTACTTAATCTTTGCAATTTACACCTGATGATACCACCGAGGTTGACTTTGCCTTTCATCCTTACGGGGGTTGATAAAATAAAGTACCAGTAATGCACTGGTTAATTGCTGGCCTTGTGCCTAAAGTAGAAACAATTATGATCTGATGTAAGCAGGCCATTTTTGAGGCGCATTGTGAAGTTTAGCATAACGTTTCTACGAACAGACCTAGGGATTGCTCTGATCTCCTCTCTAATGTTTTCCTTTAGTTCAGTGATGATTCTGGGTTTGTTGACATATACTCTATCTTTCAGAAAGCCCCCCCCCCCCCAAAAAAAAAGAAATCTTGGGGGATTAAATCAGAGCTGTGTGGGGCCCACTCAAAAGCAGTATTCAAACTGATCACACGATTTCTAAAGTCATTTTTCAGCCATTTTCGCGACTTATTGGAAGTGTGAGAGCTTATTCTGTTGGAACTAGAACTTATTCATTAGAGATGAGTACATGGTCTGTAGCTCCTTTGTGTAGTCTTCCAGGACCTCCATATAGCGTTCCGTTGTGACTGTAGCAGTGACATCGTTTTCTTCGAAGAAGAATGGGCCAATCAACCTTTTCTCAGAAATGAGCCCAGATGATACATTTAGCCAAGTGGAGAGGTTTCACAGTCACTTCAGTAGGTTTTTATGACCTGCAGACTACATTGTTCTTAGAGTTGATCTTCCCCTCTAAATGAAAGGGCTTTATCAGAGGTCCACAGCAGATTCAGAAAATTTAGCTTCTTTAGTAGATTCGCACCTTAGTAGATTCTCAGTCTTCTACAACACATCCCAAAAGAAGATCAGCATTGGTAGCTAAAGAGCTGCAGCGATACAGCGTGGACGTAATGGCCTTGCCAGAAACGAGACTCTCTGAATAAGGCCATTTCATGGGACCGTCCAGTGGTTACAGGGAGGCTGGCGTAGCATTTGCTGTTAAGAAGTGTCTAGTTTCTAAGCTGGAACAACGTCCATGTGGTTAACTGATCACCTCATAACAATATGAAGTCCATTATCAAAGAACATGTTTGTAACCCTAGTGTGTGTATACTTTCCAACCATGAGTTCCTCTGAAGTCGTGAAACTGTCTTTTTAGCTCTCACTGAAGGAACTTGGTCGCACGATTACTCAGGCTGACAAAGTTGTCATTCTGGGTGACTTCATTGCTAGAGTTGGCAAGGATTATAAAAACTGGGATCTCCTCGGAAAACATGGAGTCGGAAGGTGCAATAGCAATGGTTTGCTGTTGTTACAAATGTGTCAGGAGTTGGATCTGTGCATAGGAAACACCCTGTTTTAGTAGAAAAATAAATACAAAGCAGCCTGGATGCATCCAGACTCAAAACAGTAGCACATGATTGATGTGTTCTTGTTCGTAGGAATGTTTTTCGTGATGTATGCAGTGTCTGGGCTATGCAGAGAGTTGAATGTTGGACTGATTATCGTCTGGTTCGTGTAAAGGTGAAGTTTGCTGTGAAAGCGAAGATTAGGGTCCATGGTGTGACCACACTAAAGAAAGTAAATGTGGCTTATCTAAAATGTAACCATTAAGAAAGAACTAATAAAGAGAATGGATGACATTCAATGTGATTATTCATGGGAAACATCTGTGTATGAAGTCTGCAGGGATGCTCTGGGTTTAGTCGAAAGAAAGCATCAAGACTGGTTTAATGAAAATACAGCAGTTCATACGCTATTAAATGAAAGAAACACAGTGCTAACGAAAGTGGTGGACCAGAAATGAGTAAGAATAAAAACTTGCTCAATGTGGTGAAGTGCAACGTGCAGCATAGGCTTTGTAGCATGAGGGATAAGTGGTGGAGTAATAAAACATAGAACATTCAGCCAGCCTCTGATTCTAACAATACAAAGTTATTGTATAATTTGATTGCGGGGATTGTATTGGCCGTTATCCTATCCATTTGCACCTCTTCGCACTCAAGACTGAAAAGAATTGCTTAGCGATGAACAAGACATTCTTGTAAGGTGGTGCAAACACTTCGACAGACTTTTGAACAGTCAACCTCTGGAAATCACTACGGTTTCGGTTTTTTAAGGTTTATACCGTTGATTACAGTGCACATTAGGACATCACAAAACAGGTAGAGACAAATTATGACTTGAGGCATATTATACAAATATAGAATGCACAAGGGCTTAGTCAAAGGAGAAAAATAGAGAAAGGAGAGAAATAAATAAAATGGAAGAGAATAATATGACTGTAGTCCAACGGGCAGACAAAGAAGAAAGACACTCATTCTCATCATGTTCCGGCAACTGGTGCAGCCAGTCAATGGGGTGCTAGAGTAGATGCTTTTACAGTCAGCCGTCGCCATTGGTCTCTATTCACTGTCATGCGTAGAAGGGTCTCGGTGTTGTGACCAGTCCAGTTTTTTATGTTGTTAGACCAGGATTTTCTGATTGTTTCTTCCTCGTCCTCCCTCGACTGTGCCTTGAAGGATGCTTTTGGATAAGAAGTCGGGCAGGATATATTGACTATACCAGGCAGACTCTTCACCATTGCAAGGAGTCGTTCCTGTTTGTCAGCATATTTGTTAACTTATATATATATATATAAAAATATATATATATATATATATATATATGAAAAACATGGGAAGAAATAGGAATACTGCGTGGTTGCACATGGGTTACATATTATAAAATTAGTCCCTCATCAGTGATTTGCCAACCATCATTGGTATTTCATCGCATTAAAAATCAGATACCTCAGGTTGGTGCGAGCAATAACTAAAATAAGCTATTGGGACAAGTGAATCGCGTAAAGCGAGTGAGACAAGTAAACAACATAGAAGGAAAAGCAAACCGAAGGTAGGAAAACAGCAAGCAACATGATGGTTATCCGGTCAGCATAATCTGGGTGAATTTCATGAGCGGTCAGAAAACAGACCGTTCGCTGTGAATGAGATGTGAGAAAGAAAGAACCCCACTACTAACGAACGGGAAGAAGTGAGAAGGGGAGAAACAGAGAGTGAGTGAATGGAAGTGCGAGGAAGAGGTCAGTCGAGAGAAAGAGTAACTGACAGAGGGGGCGAAAGAAGGTGAGAGAAACAGAGAGAACGGGGGAGCAGTAAGAGAGAAAGAGAGAAACAGATAATCGCAGTCGAGGTAAATATGTATGAAAAACATGGGAAGAAAGAGGAATACTGCGTGGTTGCACATGGGTTACATATTATAAAATTAGTCCCTCATCAGTGATTTGCCAACCATCATTGGTATTTCATCGCATTAAAAATCAGATACCTCAGGTTGGTGCGAGCAATAACTAAAATAAGCTATTGGGACAAGTGACACTGCAATTCATTTTTACAGCTGAGTAAACTGGAACAACATGGAATAAAGTGTCTTGCTCAAAGACACAACGCATCCCCCTGTTTGTGTGCGTGTTTGTCGCTTCAGGTTACCCCCAGAAAGAAATAGCAACACGATATTCTGACAGAGATGTCTATCTTCGTCAGGAAGAGAGTCATCGGAAATCATTTATCAAAGATAAAGCTTTTAAAAAGAATAGAATGTATCTTTATCTCTAATATAGTTAGATATCTCAACGAAAAGATAAGCATCAAATCAGAGAAACATTAAGTTAAATAAGTTTAAATGCTTTTCTGATTTGATGTTCATCTTTTCATTGAGATATCTAAGTATATTAGAGATAAATAACTGTCTGTTTGATATTTGATATTCCTTGATTGTTGGGTTGATTTAGACGGGCTTTTGGGTGCTATGTCTAGCGTCATTTCAGAGCTGTCGTATTGTCCTGATATACAAAGAGATGTATGTATGTTCATTTAATAGTTAAATGACGCGTTTGTTGTTCAACGTACCAACTGTTTCAACAAAAGACATGGTCGGTATGTTAACTATTGAATATTTTTTCTCCTTTCAAAGAATTTCCTCTGATGACGGAATTTCTTCCAATATTGGATGTTTCAAATTGAGATAATTGGTATTGCTTCTTAATTCCAGAAACTGCAGTTGGGTATCTTAAATGAGTGAAATTGACTTATTTTAGTTTGTTTAGCTTATATTCTCCCCAAACGAGATTTTGGCTTAAGTTATATATGTTTAAATTCTTCTCTGATTTGATGTTTATCCATTCATTGAGATGCCTAACTATATTAGAGACACATATATATAATAAGTAGATTTCCAAAGGAGATCGGGATGTGAGCCCAGTTAAAGAAGGTATTCAATACGTTGGTTGAGTATAAGTATTTTTATTTTATATAGAAAACCTTCTACAGGACTAGAACTGCTTCATTCTACGGTTCTAGTCCAACAGAAGTTTTTCGATATATATATATATATATATATACTCATTAATATTCTACTCAATTTAGGTAGAACTCGATATAGTGTTGATATGAATATCATATCGAAGCAAAGCGAAATTTACTTTTGTGTAAACGTGGTCATGTCGTTTAGTATTTAAAAGCTACAGGGTTAGCATAAATTTCTACTTTTCACCAATTTTTTCCCCCTTATATTGACATCTTGACTATAGTGCATGCCTTCTTTTATCTGTCCCATATTACTACGTTTGGTCTGTAAATTTTTGTATTTTATTGGGGTTTTGACTGGAACATTCTGCCAGGACTCTTTCATATTATGTATGATATATCCACATCACTGTCACCTTTTATATGTTTATTCTCAGTGTTATCCTTTCTACGGATTTCCTTGTACAGTGTTTTGGATACTACATCATATCTCATAGGTGGATAGTACCGTGATAAATTCTTTGAACAACTGCTTATAATGTTAGTGAGATGCTCGATATTTATTCCGCAGAATCTGTATCTGTTGTTACATCTTGCTGCTTTATTTGTATTCCTATCTCTTTTATGCATCAGGTATCTCGTTGTTATCTTCTGTTCTTGGATTACAAAAGCATATCCTTCAGAGTGAGGGTCAATATACCAGTTGTTGGTCCAAGATAGAGTACTTTGCTTATGTATCATATATCACTCTCACTTTGACGCTTTCTGGCATCATAGCCATACATGATGTTTTGCTGATAAGCATCCACGGATTCATTGCGGTATTGCTGTGCATTTTCTGTGTATGTATGTATGTATGTATGTATGTATGTATGTATGTATGTATGTATGTATGTATGTATGTATGTATGTATGTATGTATGTATGTATGTATGTATGTATGGTCAGGTCACCAGTTGGTGCTACTGGTAACATGTATCCCAGTACAACCTGTCTCATGGTCGGGTCGTTGGCGACTAAACTGGCAACCCCACCAAGGTTTCTTGGTGAGGAGGGTGACTTTGGACATCCTGCAGGACTAAAAACAAAACCTGTCAAAGGGCAAAGGAGCTCTGAAGAGTCAATGGCCATCCAAAATCACCGGGAGAGATGACCCCTTAGCCTTTGTCAAGGCAGAATTCTAGGAGAAGGAAAACTCTGATATAACACCTGCAACCCTGATGGTATCCAATGATGTTGACTTGTTCTTCTTTTTGGTAAATATCATCTAGGTTAAGAGAGTGGGACTGGCTTTGTGCAGTGCCTTTGCTCACTATAAAAGCTTCACGGCACAGGCATTGCTTTATATCTGGAGATCTCTCTGCACTTGTCGTCACATGGTACCATGGGCCCAGCACTATGTGTCAATAATTGTCACAGGTGTAGTGTTTGTACCAGAGTTGTCAAGTCGCTGGCTGGACTAAAAAGTCACACTCGTTCAGCGCACCGGTAGGGGTTCTCCTACATGGATATAAAGTAGTGGCCGTACTCGAAAACGAGTTGGCAGCCACCACCATGTATGTATGTATGTATGTATGTATGTATGTATGTATGTATGTATGTATGTATGTATGTATGTATGTATGTATGTATGTATGTATGGGTCACTCTTGAGTGCTACTGGTAACATGTAACCCAGTACAACCTGTCGCATGGTCCGGTCGTCGGTGACTAAACGGGCATCCCCACCGAGTTTATTTGGTAAGGAGGGTGATTTTGGACACCGTGCAGGACAAAAAGCAAAACCTGACAAAGGGCGGAAGAACTCATAAGAGTCAACGGCCATTCAAAATTGTGTAAATATGTATATACACATGTATATGTATATATGTATATGCATGTGTGCATGTGTATGTATATGCGCGGGGACATAGAAATAGTCGGGCTGGATAACCGATCGCGTGGTTAAACCACTGGGAGTGAACGAATCCTAGCTTTTGTCAGGACATTCTTATAGGAGAAGGCAACTCAGGAAACTAGTTACCGATGATGTTGATCTTTTCTTCTTTTCGGGTTATAGCTACTGTCGCTCAGAGAGTGGGATTGGCTCAGTCTTTCCTCACTTAAAAAAAAAAAATCTTCACTCACAGGCATTGCATGATAGATTTAATTAATAATTATTAATAATGGTATATTGTGCAATATGACTGCCCCCTCGATAACAAAGGGGCAGCCATAATGTATGTATGGATGAATTAATATGCATATATATATATATATATATATATATATATATATATATTTGTGTGT
Source organism: Eledone cirrhosa (assembly GCA_964016885.1). Lineage (NCBI taxonomy): Eukaryota > Metazoa > Mollusca > Cephalopoda > Octopoda > Eledonidae > Eledone > Eledone cirrhosa. Next base: position 42,593 of record CAXHJY010000242.1, on the reverse strand, counting down.
GTGTATTTTTGTGTGTGAATAGTCCTCGTATTTATAGAGCTTTATTTTGCACTTGAAAGAGATACAATCTTTTAGAGATCCTACATCATTTCCACTCCTCAACGATCGTAAATAACGTCACTCCTTATAGTGTACATATAGAGCTAGAAACAACTATTATTTTCAGATCTATCCATCATAAACTTTTGTATTTCTGATAGAATTTATTTTGTATGTGATTAGATTATATTGTGACTAATTAGAAAGAAAAAAAAGCCTTTTGTTGATCATCTCTTTGCCGAGCAGTGGTGGTCACGAATCAACGACATAAAATGACTTGCAAATCGTTGCAACTTCAACTGCATGTCTATCATATGTGACGATTTAAACTATTGAGTCACTTCAAACAAGGGGGCGAGGGTGCTGTGGGGTGACTAGGTCTGATAAAAATAGCCGTCATTAACCTCTCAAAATTATATCCTATTATCTTCAAAACAAACAAACAAAAAACAAAAAACAAAAAAAGCAACAACATACAATATTATTCTGGACTCACTACAGTATATCTGAAAAATTGTCCCGTGCGTGTTCCCGGCTGGGGATCTTTACTTTTTGGGTTTGCCTAGGACAACAAAAACTGCTTGTGTCAGAGATGTTTCTTTGATGTGAATCTCGGTTTGTTTTCCTGATAAAGAAGTTCGCTTCACAATTATGCAGACCTGGGTTTTATCCCACAGCGAATCATCTGGGGACAGGTGTCATTTCCCATAGCTTCGCGTCGAACTAACCCTTGTAAGTGAAATTCGGTAGACGGAAACTGCATGGAATTTCAGGTATACTTTAAATTACAGTTACAATCCAGCAGTCGGATTGTAAATTACAATTACAATCCGTCAGGCGGATTGCACTAGTGATTCAAAGGTCAAGCCTTGTCACATACTGTGTTACGCTGATTTGGCTTGGAAATTATGTTAAGGGAACATGTGCTTGTGGAATACTCAGCCGCCTACGAGCCTGACGCCCTCTTGGTCGAACAACTGAAAGCTGATTTTCGAAACCGACGGAGGATCCATCTATGTTATTAGTATAATTCTTAAATGTTGACATTTATTTTATATTGTTTTGTATATAGTTCGCACCCATAATACTGGCCTAATAACGGTTTCTTTATTAATAATAATAGTTTCTTTATTGATCTAATAACGACGACAGTTAGAGAATTAACAGGTTGGTGGAGAAAACTATCCAGAGAAGAACGTATATAATGCTTGTAATAGGAGAAACTTATTTTGGATTCTGATTTTGGATTCTTTCCCGTAACTGCATGCTACTTATAGCCCGCTGATCGAACCAGTAAGAGAACATCTACTTGGTCACTCTACCGGCAAGAAACAGCAGCTACATAACCCTCAAACTACACATTATGATCTTAATTATTTCCTACGATTTTAAAAAGAGAAAGAAGTGTTAAATATCATATGATATTATAGATGCGCTCTAAATGGCGTAGAGGCCATGTATGAAATGTCTTTGATAATAGGTCTACTCGTTCAGGGTTCACTTTGATAATGGTCTTTGGAATGGCAGGAATATCGCACCCTCATCTCTTCTTAATGCCATTCTACAGGTCAGATGTCTACTTGAGAAAACCAACAGGCCAGTGTATTCATATAGCGAAATTCCACCACACATATTGACCTCCAAACGACACGGAAGAGCTGTTTCTCTTTGTCTCGAGTTGGCACCAGTGGTCTGAAGAAACTGGCCAACTTGGGGTGAAGGGAGATAAGATTTCCTTTAGGTCATTCCACCTTGGTTTCTTCGGGTTGCTCAAACTGTAGAGAAATGTAGCGTTTAACCAAACACTCCAACCCAGGCGACAGGGTTGAACTACTTCGATAAAGGTTAGTTCATGCATCTGGTCAAATTACTACAACATTCACACAAACCAACATAAAACACAATTCACTCAGTTCTTTGTTGTCTTCCTGTCTTATTAACAATAGCTTCGAAGTAAACTATTTTCTTATTAAAAATTCTTTAAGTAGCGATCATGTTTTATTTGTTCATTCATAGAAATTTCACACAGCGCTATATCATGGGACAACTTTTATCCTTTTCATAATCCTCCAGCAAGCCAACAACAATCACTACTACAAACATTGCCACACTCAAATGAACAACAACAAATTCAAACTAATTCATTCTATCACTATATCTACTCCACGTTCTGTCTCTACAACCAAAAATCAACTTCCTTACTTTTCGTATTGCTACATTCATAACCCCCACACACAACTATATGTGATATGATGATGATGTTGATGGTGGTATTGGCTGTTGTAGTGGGGTGGTATGGTGTTTGTGATAATATTAGTGGTGGTGGTGGTGTTGATGGTGCTGCTGCTGATGATGATAATGGTGGTGATGTTGATAGTAACGATGACATCGATACCGACCAACACCGACTTTGATGATGATCATAGACATGATGATCATGATGATGATGACGATGGTGATGGGATTGATAGTGATGATGATGACGACGACGACGACGATGCTAATGATGCTGTGGTGGTGGTGGTGGTGGGGGGGATGATGATGATGATTGTGATGATGATGATGATGATGATGATGATGATGATTAGAATTTCATTACCACCCTTCTTTTAATCTATTTCAGGTCTATTTGCTAACCAACAAGCCACTGCCGTAAGTAAAGCTTATATCGAAATAAATTGAAAATTAATAATATTCTTAAAATTCGTTCGGGAGCGTTCTCTAATAAGTGAAGACGCGAAAATTATCTTGAAAATTATGTCGGTTCAATTTAAGAACAAAATTTAATATTTCATTTTTCATTCTAAATGTAGTGAAGATGTGTGGTCTAGTGGTTAGGGTGTTGGACACGATCAAAAGGTCGTGGGTTCAATTGTCGGACTGTGTGGCATGTTGTGTCACTGAGCGAGGCACTTCCATTCTTATTTCTCATATCCACTCAACTGAGAAAATGAATATTAGCAAACAGCTAGAGGTAGCCCTGTGACAGTCTGGCATTCTGTCTTTGGGGAATCTTGTATTCTCAGTCACTTATCGCCCATGAAACTAGCATAATCTCATGACTTCGTATGAGCAATACAGGAGTAATGATTTTCATTAATTTTTTTTTCTGCATGGAATGTTTGTCTCATATTATCCCTAATTTACATTGAGACAGCTGAAGGGTTAAGAAAATCACTTTACAATTATGAAATCTGAGGTTCGACCTCATTGCGAGGCATCTTGGGCAAGTGTTATTTACGATAGTCTCGAGTCGAGCCAAGACTTGTGAGTGACATTGAGGAGACAGATACTGTGTGGAAGTTAGTCGGATGGACAGTACTTATAATTCAAAGATCTACACTGTGTTGCGCTTATTCTGCTTGGGAATTACGTTAAAGGTATAGGTGTCTATGGAATACTCAGGCACTTAAGATTTCAATTTCCTGTTAGAAATAGCTGCCAAATCTCGCTTAGATTATAGCTTAATCTTGTGGGTATAAATACACTGTGTTTAGGAAAAAAACGAAATTTGGTTGATTAGGAATAACATGGGACTAGAACAGCAACAATTGCAACGAATAAGCTGGAAAAAGAAAGGCTGTGTCAGGCTAACCTTCCCCGCAATCAAAGATCAACCAACGCTCCATGAAGTGTTATAAGATGGGATACTTATGCAGAGTACATTTTCACTGGAGTGTTCATCAGTAAATTTTAAGAAAGATTTCGTTTCTTATTGATTGATGTGTTTGGAATGATAAGACACCATTTAGGGGTGAACCACAAATAACAAAGAAAGACATCAAACTAGTTCTCATTAATCCCGCCGAGGTTAACTTTGCCTTTCATCCTTACGGGGTCGATAAAAATAAAGTACCAGTAATGCACTGGGATAATTGCTGGCCTTGTGCCAAAAGTAGAAACAATTATTGTCACAAAACTACTGTATCTTCAACACAGGAACAAAAATCCTAGCGGACAAAACCCCTTAAAAATAAAACAGTCTCTAAATAAAAAGTCTCTATATAATTTTTAATAGTTAATCTATGAAATATAATTTACCTGATAAAGAATAGGCTCATACTATATTTTCAAATTCTGTATTATCTTTTACTATGTGGAGTTGTTGGAATTCAAAGTGGGGTGAAGGAGGTAACAGGAAAGCAGGGGAGTAGTGTGAGGTTGATGGATGGCAAGGGGGTGGTGTGAGATAGTGGGAAGGTAAGGGTTTAGTGGAGGAAAAGGTGAAAAGAATACAAATTAGTAGCTGCTCATAACTGTCACCTTTAGTTAGTCAATCAATGCTTGAGTAAAATTAAAAATTTAATTTTTAATATATAAATTTTAAATCAAATTTACAGCAATGGAGGGGGTGTTATGGGAGTGGGACACTGAAGAACCATATTCTCTAAAAGGGGGCTACAAAAAAGTGGGCTCAAAGAAGTTTAGGAAACTATGGAATAATCGGAAAATTGAGAAAATTAGGAACAGGTATTCTTACCTCCTTCACTTGAATACATTGTGGTATATTACATTACGGAATATGAAGTAAGGTAAATACTCCCTTCGGTCACGAATGCCCTTGAAAGTTCCCCTCCGGGCAAGGTTGTTTCTGGAAGACCAGCATCACCCATGCATATCAGTCACCCCTTTTTACGCCACCGATGTTATCCAAGGGAAAGGCAATGGTCGATACAGCTTGGCACCAGTGACGTCGCAACTCATTTCTACAGCTGAGTGAACTGGAGCCACGTGAAATAAAGTGTCTTGCTCAAGAACACAACGCAAAGCCCGGTCTGAGAATCGAACTCACAACTTCACGATTATTATCCCGACGATCTGACCACTAAGCCATACACCTTCACTGACTATGTAGTAGTGTCACTCAAAATCATCTGATGATTCCAGGAATACCTGAGACTGTATTCATATATACTTTTAGTATTTGCATGTGTTAAACGAAACATAAATTGACTTCGGGAGACTAAGTTTCAAACAGCATAATCTAAAAATAAAATAGTACCATATTGAAATAACTTAATAGTTTCATAAACATACTAGAATTATATATTAAATTGTGTGTTTAGCATCCGAAGAATACGCTAAAGTTATACCGATATTAGCTTTATCGTATAATTCGAATGTTTAGCGTATACATTAATATATATCTTAATTAACTACCAACATGAGTGCTAATTATATGCAAATTAATACGTCCATTTCAGGATAATCCCCTCAGTTACGTATTTCCTCGAGGTAGGAACCCAACTAGGTTAAAAAAATCGAAAAATGGTCGTTATCATTTTTTCAATTAACAGGGAAATATGTATATTTGACATTTTTACATGTTAATATACTAAAATATATGTAAATGTATATACACATTTACGTAGTCTCGGTTACCCCTATACTGTATATATACAGATATAACTTTATCATATATTGAAATAGCATATAAGCACCATAAACATACTAGGAGTATGTCAAAATAACTTGGTGGATTGGCAGTATCGGCAGAGGGTCGGACGCTATGCTTTGACGCATAGAGTTACGGCCCTTGCCATTTTGAGTTCGAATCCCGCCGAGGTTAACTTTGCTTTTCATCCTTACGCGGTCGATAAAATAAAGTACCAGTAATGTACTGGGTAATTGCTGACCTTGTGCCAAAAAGTAGAAACAATTATTAACATTGGCAGTATCGGTAGAGGGTCGAACGCCATGCTTTGCAGTATAGAGTTACGGCTCTTTACGGTCTGCGTTCAAATCCCACCGATGTTAACTTTGCCTTTCATCCTTACGAGGTCGATAAAATAAAGTACCAGTAATGCACTGGGATAATTGCTGACCTTGTGCCAAAAGTAGAAACAATTATTAACATATTAACAGCATGTTGAAACACGTGTACACTTAAGCAGGATATAATGTGTGATAAGGTTAGTCCTTTGAATTACAAGTACAACTAATTTTTACCCGCTAAATGGACTGGAACAACGTGAAATAAAGTGCTCAAAAACATCATACATCGCATGGAATGATACCATGATGAGTTATGGTCGTGAGCAGAACGACTAAGCCATGCGCTTTTACAAAAATAAATAAATAAATACATAAAAATAAGGACGGAAAAAAAATGAAATTGTACTTTTTGCTATATACTTGAGATTTTTCATTATTTTGTTCGATTTAAACAAATTTCTTTGAAACTTTATTTAAAACTTATTTTAATTTTCTAGAAGGACTGCCCTGAAAAATTCCATGGGATCCCACAGCATAGTGCTTGTCTTGGTAAATCTAAATATATAGAAACATCTGGTAAGTTATAATCTTTGTTCCTTTAATGTTGGAGGAACTCATGAGAGTCAACGCCCATCTAATTTTCCCTCTAAGTTGTTATCTATGTATGGACCTGTAACTTCTAATGGAGTTATATATATACTGTACACACACACACACACACACACACACACACACACACACACACACATATATATATATATATATATATATATATATATATATATATATATATATATATACTAGCAGATGTTCCCGGCGTTGCTCGGGTGAGTACATAAGTAACCTATGTCTTAAATACAACGCTGCTCGTAGTTTCCTAACGCTCTTGCAGTAGCTTTACGTTCAGCATCTTGCGATCGTCTAATTGCAGCTTCCTTTGACGATTCATTTGCTTTTCTCCTTTTCCCTCTCTCAGCTTTCGCCGTTTTTCGACCAATGGCGGATCTCTTCCTTGGAGGCATTATCTAAGGAAATAGGTTGCTGGCCTTGTGCCAAAAGTAGAAATAATTATCTAAGGAAATAGGACGTAACACACTAAGATGAGTAAAATGTTAACCAACAATTATTCAAGATTCGCGTATGTGGCGTGATTGTCATGGTGATCCAGAGACAGCATTTTATATGTCCACAACACTTCTGGGAACATAACACATGTTCCAAATTTGAAGAAAATGAGTTGCAAACTGTAGAGGTTATGTGGGTAAGGACATACGCACTCACACATCCTCAGTTATATATATATAGATGCGTGTTTGTGTGTGTGTGCGTGCGCGTGGATATTGTAACTTCCCCGGGGACACACAACACACACATACACATACACACACTCACAGTACGTCTCGTATGAAAGAGAGAGAGAGAAAGAGACGTAAGGTTGAGGAAAGGAGAGAGTTAAACAGTGTGTAAAGAATAAATAAATAAAAGTTAAAGTTATCGAACTATCATTTTTTCCCCTCCTTAATCCCCCTCACTCTATTTCTTTCTCAACCCCTCTTTCTCTTTTTCCTCATACCCTCTCTCTCTCTCTCTCTCTCTCTCTCTCTCTCTCTCTCTCTCATACCCTCTCTCACTTTCTCTACAGAATGGAGAACAATGAAAAACGTTCATTGTCGTCTGCTTTGTTTGAAATTTGTTTGAAATTTCTTTATGTGTACTAGCAGAAAAACCAACCTTCGGGTGGTTTTCTGCATACACATACACACACTCACAGTACGTCTCGTATGAAAGAGAGAGAGAAAGAGACGTAAGGTTGAAGAAAGGAGAGAGTTAAACAGTGTGTAAAGAATAAATAAATAAAAGTTAAAGTTAACGAACTATCATTTTCTCCCCTCCTTAATCCCCCTCACTCTATTTCTTTCTCAACCCCTCTTTCTCTTTTTCCTCATACCCCCCCTCTCTCTCTCTCTCTCTCTCTCATACCCTCTCTCACTTTCTCTACAGAATGGAGAACAATGAAGAACGTTCATTGTCGTCTGCTTTGTTTGAAATTTGTTTGAAATTTCTTTATGTATACTAGCAGAAAAACCAACCTTCGGGTGGTTTTCTGCTAGCATGTGTAAAGTGCATATTGATATTATACGCAAGTATATATGCATGTAGATATGATACATCAAATAAAATCGTAATTGACAATATACACAGAAATTGAACGAAGACTGCGTTACACTGTCTTATGTAATCAGTAACGTAATCCATGATATATTTAAAAAAAGACGACATTATATATAAACTGCATTAGGAAAAAATAAGTGACGGAAATATATCAATGTTTACCGGAAGTGTTGACATTTGAAAATTTTAAAGAAGTGAATCTTAAAATAAGCAACAATATTATTTATATTTAATCAAGAATAACGAAATTTAGTGGATAAATTATGTAATATTCATTTATTTATTCAAAGTAAACCAACTTATTTTACAACCGGGATAAAAAATATATATATTCTGGACGCAGTCCCGCATTCCTTACTTTATTATAGTTTAGATTTCTAATAAGTTGTTACCTCGTTCTGGAGGACTGAGTTGTGGGAGGAGGAAGGGGAGTAGTGGGAGGGAGGGTTTAACATACAGTAGTACTATCTCCTCTTCCTTCTCTCTCACTGAAACATCTCTTTCCTCTTCCATTGTAAAGATGTCCCCAGGGCTTCCATTATTGATTTTTATTGAAATCAAATTAACCAGTCCTGTTTCTGAATATTGGCTTAACATGTGTGTAAAGTTTCATCAGGATCGGATCACTGGTGTAGGTGCCAACTGGTTATACACAGATTACACAGATACACAGATACACAGACAGAAATTGCCATTTATATAGTAGATATGGGGGCGGGGAGAAGAAAGAACACGTTCGTCATAGATCACTAATGATAAACTTAGGAAAATTAACAAAGAGAGGACAAGACAACGAACGAAAAGAAAGTAAAATGAAAAACATTTTTTTTAAAGGGGAAACCTTACAAAATTATTTTTTGAATATAAAAATACAAACGAAAGACACATAACTCCAGGGTCATCGGCCGTTGAGATAGCCTTTGGCAGTTTCGACTCCTACCAACTTGTCCACTCGGGGTCACAGCGTCGGACACAAACCAAAGCGCTGTCCATGTCCACCATTTATTTCAATGGCGCACTTTTTTAACACAATATCTTACTTTCTTCTTCTTGCCTTTTTCCTTCCTTTTCTTCTTTTTTCTTCCCTTTTCCATTTTGTTTCACTCATGAAGGATTCATGCTATATCTTTTCCTTGTCGTCACGTAAAATTCTGTATACATGTTATAGATTAATTGCTATAAGTTACTGTTTAGTCTTTGACTCTTAGTCCATTGGACACCGCTTTCGCTTGTGTCAGACGCTGTGACCCTGGGTGGACCAGCAATATCGTTGGTAGGGGTCAAAACTGACAAAGTCCATATCAACTGCCGATGACTCTGGAGTTCTGTGTTTTTCGTTTGTATTTTTATTTTCAAAAAGTATTTTTTAAAGGATTCCCTTTAAAAAAATTGGTTTTCGTTCGTTGTATTATCCTCTCTTGGTTAATTTTCCTATATATATATATATATATATATATATATATATATATATATATATATATATATATTAATGAAAAAGAACAAAGGAACTATTATGACATTATAACAAGTTTATTGCCGACAGCCGTTTCGTCCGACCATATGGTGGGACTTTTCAAGGCATATAACATGTGATTGTAAGTTCATTATTTACATCAACGTATCACTTAAGACTAGCAGTTTGAAATTGTGGTATACATCAGCAGCTCCGCTTGTATATTTGGGGTCTATATTCTAAGGGGGCTCTTTTATATTAGTTGTCGGAATTGTAAAAGGGGTGGGTTATGGGGAGTTAAGAGTATTTGAAAATGGCCTAAGAGTCAAGGATTGAAGGTTAAAAATTAGATAATTTATAATTTACGCATTAAAAGTAAAAGACTTGGGATCTCGTAGAAGCACCTTAAAAAATCCCTCAATAAGTGCATAAAGCTTACAAGCCCCAATAAACTTAACAAACTAGAAGAGATTAAGAGACTAATAAAATAAATAAAATAAAAAAATAAAGATATAAAGTTTCCCTAAAAAATATAAAGTTTCCCAAAAAATTCCTTCGAGAGAAAAAAATTTCTTTCGAAAGAAAAAAACTTTCTTCCCCAGAGATCTCGTTAAAAAATTTCAGAAAATTTACGAAGTTTTGATAATCCCTACTAAGTTGAAAGAAACTAATCAATTAAAGGTTAATTCAAAAAGCCTTCAATAAACCCCTCAGAAAAGGCCCCTTTAATATTTTTAATACGAACCTCCTCCGAGAGACCCTTCGAAGAATTAAAATTTTAGAGAGCCTTTAAGGATATATATAAAAACGAATTGAGGAAAATTATAAATTAAAAGTTAAAAATTACGGTATTTGGGATATCCGAAGAATTTTCAAAGGGCTGCTTCAACAGATACAACTTAGGTATAATAGATAAAATAATAGATAAAATAATTTAAGTAATTTAATTAGGGAGCAATTCAAAGAGCTTATCAAATTGGGCAAGATTAAAGAAAATTATAAGTAAGAAAATACATAAGCAAAAAGACAATAATTATAAAATGTATTTTTAAAAAACAATAATTATAAAATGTATTTTTAAAAAACAATAATTATAAAATGTATTTTTAAAAAACAATAATTATAAAATGTATTTTTAAGAAGGTATAAGGTAGCTTCAGTAATCTAATAATGTACTATCAAAAAATTATTATAAAATTATCACAAAATTATTATAAAATTATTACAAAATTATCATAAAACTATTGATACAGGATTAAAAAATTACTATAAAATTATTGATACAGGATTAACAAAGACATAATAATATATTCCTGCCTAATTAACAAAAAATCAATAAACAATTAACAGTCAAGCAAAATTAGCTCAGGGATATCCCGCTCTCGGATACTTTACACACATACAGCATCACATATGATTAACAAAGACATAATGGTATACTCCTGCGATTCACATACGACCTACCATACATCTTGCTTATATATATATATATATATATATATATATATATATATATATATATATATACACACAGACACACACACACAACATGTAGTTTGGTGGTCGAGTTGGCAGAATCGTTAGAGTGGTAGATATATATATATATATAAGTCTGCGTTGCCGAGAAACTACAAATCAGAAAATGAGAGAAAGAGAGGGAGAGATGGTTAGAATGAGAAAGGTAAATGAAAGATGACATGAGTAGAGCGAGGGGAAAAAGTTGAAAAGGGACGACACGTGGTAATTAAATATATACAAATAAAATGCAGACAAATGTGTATAATTAAAACAATTATACCGAAAGAAAAGAAAAAGAAAAGATCTGACGTTTCAGGTTAACGCTTTTGATACCAAACCACCCGAAACCGTCCAAGATATTATGATACAAAACGTCCAATTTTAAAGTATTTACATATATATAAAATCCTTCCATCCTAATTTATATAAAAATCTTTATGTTCCAAATACCAACTTTATAATATCAAAACTAATTATTTTACCAAATCCTCACCAAATTCTTGATTATTTTAAAAATTATTTGAAAAGCATAGATCGTGTCTTTCATTAAAATTTGGTAACAAAAGGGTTAAACCCTTTACGAAAGAAGTGTAATAAGAGAAAATGATTATGAGTGAAAGAAGAAATATGTCAGAACGATTCAAATTTATAATTTATACGTCTGTCCGTGCCGGCTATATATATAGTGCAAAGGAAGTCATTACAACATGTAGTTTGGTGGTCGATTTGGCAGAATCGCTAGGGTGGTGGATATTTGTTCTGACTATCTGCGTTCAAATCCTGCCAACATTCACTTTGCTTTTCATAATTTCGGTGTCGATAAAGAAAGTGCCACGCCAGTGCTAGCGCACCCCTCTCTCCTTTCAGCTGTTATGTGCTGGATGTTTCTCTGGGTCATAAGAGGGAAGGATGAGAGGGTGACTGTGTCTGTTCGCCACCTCACGGGCATCTACATAAAACTTAGCCAAAGCATAGTACATACTAAGTCATACACGATTGCGAGTGATGGCTGTAATAGTTACAAGTAGTTATTTTCTCTGTGTTATTGTTGTTACATATACCAATCTATCAGCGAATTCTTAGATAGAATGTTCTACAGTATTCGTTCCAGCTCTCTGTGTTATGAGTTCAAATCCAGCTGAGTTCAACTTTGCTTTCATTATTCCGAGGTCAATAAATGAAGTACCAGTCCAGTACTTGGCTCGATTCTACCTCTATTTATCACTTCCTCATTCTCACTTGCTCTTCTCTAGAAGAAATCGTCAGTATTCAAACCTGTGGAGGCATAGGCTCCGTCAGGTCAGAAATGCCCAAGATGACACCCCCTTCCTATCAGGAGTTAATGGTCCATATACACAACACAATGCGACACCAACATTTTATATGTATTCAAATGGATTTATTTATGTTATATTGAAAAAATATACGTATTGTAAATTTGATTAAATTTTAATAATTTCGGGTCAAATTGTTCTCTATTTGAGTTCTTCTTCCTCTCCTCCTCCTCCTTACAGTTGCATTTATCTTGCTTTATGTTCATACGAGTTATCACCAAGTCACAACCAGTGACCTCAAGAGACAACAAGGTCCGCCATGTTCAAGAAAGAACAAAAATACACAAATATGCATCTTTAGGTGTTTAGACTTGTGATGTACTTACATTGACAGAATCTTCCTTAGTGTATGGGCAGTCCCCATTAGTACTATCTTTTGTATTTCTTCTATCTGCGGGTTTCCTGGGATTTACGATAAGTAATCATTAGACCCCTTAGGTATCATTCCTAGAGCGCCTTCAACCACTGGCATTGTTTTAGTTCTCAATTTCCACATTTTTCCAATTTCTATCTCCAGGTCCTTATGCTTGCTGAATTTTTCAAATGTTTTTATAGATACATTCTTGTCTATTGGAACGGACATATCAATTAGCAGGCATACACTCTTTTTAAAGTCCTTCAGTATTATATCAGGTCTATTTGCATCTATTTTTCTGTCTGTTTGGATGCTCAAGTTCCACAAGATTGAGATGTGATCTTTTTCAAGTACGGAGGTGTTTGATGCTCCCACCAATTCTTTTGATGGGGCAGGTCAAAATGATTACACATTATCCAATGTATGTATTGTGCAGCTCTGTTGTGCCTGTTTAGGTATTCGGTTGGAGCCATTATTATTATTATTATTATTATTATTATTGGTCTAATCGGACGTCTTTTGCTCGCTCCCATTAAGTCGCTTTATTTGCCTATTAAAATTATTTGTTGTTAAATATTTCTTGTTGTGTAAGGGATATAAGCAACAACACCGTTTGTAGCAGTAGCAACAGCAACAGCACCAACAACAAGACCAGTAGCAGCAGTAGCGGCAGCAATAATGGTGCCGCTGAAAAAGAGGCCACTTCTTTCGCAAGAGTGGCCCGAAATATAAAGACAGTGGAGGAGATGGCAGTCGCAAGAGCCATGGTGTCGAGAAACGACAATAGAGTTTCCCTGAAACCTCCACTCGATTTCTTCAAAGACCAGCAACTGCGCACGGTGACTTACCGCACCGTAAGCAAAATGTCACATCGGGTGGAGAGAGCCATGGAGGCTCAAATCCAAAAGGCGTTGGGGTGCGTCTGGGCGCGCAAAACCCACATCACCCGAGGCAAAAAGTACGCCACAGTAAACGTACATTTCGCCACCACCCAAGAGGCGAAGTCTCACACTTTGGAAACCCTAAAGAGTGAGGAGATAGTCTTGGTGCCCTCTTACTGCGGGCAGAAAATTGTGAGGGTCAAAGTGACCCAGGTCCCGCCCGACGTGCCCATACTTTGGCTGGCCGCGTCTGTACTGGCTGGAATCGAGGAGAAGACCACCATACTGCAAATACAGAGAATGGGAAGAGAGAACTGGTCAGGAATAGGCATGCAAATGATAATACAGACTGACCAGGAGTGCATCGAGGCCATCCCAGACCTCATAGACCTCGAAGAAGGGCGCCGACTCCCTATAAACGTGGAAGGAAGGCGTCCAAAGTGCTATCTCTGTGGGCAGAAGGGTCATCTCAGGGCCTTCTGCCCGCAGAAGACAGCCAAGAAGAGCCGCCCCCCCCCCTCCTTCCGATGCCTGATCCGCTGCTCCCAAGAGCAGGGCAGGCAACAGAGGCAGAATACCCTTCCATGGGGAGTAAGAGGGCAACGCCTGTGGCACCCATACCAAGGCCACGGACAACTAAAGCAGCGGCAACAGTGGCGGCAAAACCAACGGTAGCTACACCGGCGATAAAATCGCCGGAGCGGGCTCCACTACCACCACCAACAGCAGTGAAGCTCATGCCCCTCCCGGACGCCGCGGGGTCCGACATGGAGTGTGAGGCGGGAGGGAAGTGGCAAACGGTCTGCCACAAAAAAGAAAAAACCCTTAGCTTCACCCTCCAAAAGCGAAGGCTGACAAAGAGGGGGTAAGGCTGCAAGGAGACTTGCAACAACACCATCACCATCACCACCACAAGCATCACCACCAGTATCACCAAAAACACCAACATCGCAAACAACAAAACACACACACCCAACAGCAATAAGAAAACAGCAACAAAATCGCCCCCCCCCCCTAAAGTACACAGCCATAAACATGGCAAATAAAGAACTCTTACAACATATAAAGCAACAGACAGACATCACAGAAAAAAAACTACTACACCCCACAAACACCAAGACCTCTCCCGACAAACATAAACATCATTGAAATCAAAATAGAACATTACAAACTTTTAAAACAGAAATTCCCCAACATAGTTGGAGACTTCAGAGGGTCGGTTACCAAGAGGATATACACTGACATCCTCTTGGAAACACCCATGACCAGCCAAAAGGACGGTTCTATTGTCCCTTCACCACACGATCAAGGTAAGTGATCCTTTCTCACTTACCCCGTTTCTCATCCAACATGGCCTTACTTAGAATAGGCAGTATAAATGCGTTCATCTTGGAAGCAGGGTCACCTGCTCAACGACCTCAGGTCACTAAACATAGATGCGGTGGCCATCAGTGAGACCAGAATCTCCGAAGCACGAGCTTTCGCACCGATCTTCGGCGGCTACGATGTATACACATCTCCCAGCTGTCCAGGATCGGAGTGGGGGGGGGGGGGGGGGAGGGGTTGCCGTGCTTTTTCGGAGAGACCTGGATCTCGCCATACGAGCCATCTTCCTGGACCCAGAAGGTAAGTCGGTGGTGCTAGACGTGACCGGCAGCGAAGGAACGTCCCGCTCTTTAGTGTTAGTGGGCGACTGGAACCGTATCTTAGATGTAGGCTGGGATTATGTGGGGAAAGTAGACAGGGGAGGAGGGTGTAAAAGCCTCAACAACCTGCTCAGATGTTTTGAACTGGATTATCCGAATGTGCCAATGTGGACATGGGCAAACCGCATCGGGTCATCCAGATCGTATTTAGATAGGGTATTCTGTAGGGAAACAGATAAGGCTAGTGTAGGTTGTCCACAATTTAAAGTAGTCGACTACACGGACCACAAATTTGTGATCTGTGAAGTTGACTTAGATAGACTCCATAGGAAAGGGCCCGGCTACTGGAAGCTGAATGTGTCGTTCCCGGCGCGCAAAGCTTACAGAGACTGGATTAGCGAATTAGTTAAGCGCACGTTGACGGGTGCGATCGTCAACAACAGGTGGTGGTTTACCCTGAACAGGGCTATTAGAGTAGAATCGATAAGGTTTAGCAAAGGAGTAGTGATAGAGGAAAATAAGTTAGAAAGTTAGAAGAGGCGTTTAGGACAGGCATCGCAACCGACGTGCTTGCGGCGAGATTGGCACTCGACCAATTCTTCAACGCAAAGCATGAAGGCTGCGTTGTCAGAGCTAGAACGCATGCTCTAAAACACGAGGGGACGAAAGCCGTTAAATGGGCACGGATGGTGTAGGCGCGACGTGACAACAAGTCCACAATTCGGTTTTTGTCTGATCAAAACGGGCGCATGTTGCTCGAACCCGAGCAGATGTGTGCGGCTTTTCAACAGCACTTTACTCAAATGTTCGGGAGCGACAGCGGGCCGGATCGGAGTATGGACTTCGGTGCATACCTTGATGGACTGCCGCGGCTCTCGACGACCGCAGTGCTGCAAAAAGCCGATAACAGCATGTGAAATACAGGAAGCGATGTCTGACTGCACGAGGGGTAAATCGCCAGGTTTGGATGGTCTGCCCTACAAGCTTTATGCGTATATGCCAGACTTGTTCGGCGACCTCTTGGCAGATGTCTACTGCAACTGGCAGCAGAACGGGAGCATTCCCAGTTTTGTGAGCCGGGGATCGGTGGCGCTGGTGAGAAAAGACCCGAACAAGGGGGACGTTATAGACAACTTCAGGCCCATAACTCTGCTAAACGCAGAGTTTAAGATTTTGGTCAAGGTGTTAGCAAAGAGATTGACGCTTGTCGTCGGTGATCTGGTGGGAGAGGCGCAGCCATGCGCCATTCCGGACAGATCAATCCACGACAACCTCCATCTCATGCGATACATCATAGAGAGGGTGGTTAAGGAACCTGGCACGGGTGGGGCCCCGATCAACTTGGATCAATCTAAAGCATTTGATAGGGTCGACCATCGGTACCTGGCTGCGGTCCTCGAGGCGGCCGGCTTCAGCCCCGTTTTTAGGGGCTGGATCGCTGCGATGCACAGTTACATCTGCTCGATTGGGAAGGTGAATGATCACCTGTCGCAGCCTTTCAGCATCATGCGCTCGGTCCGCCAGGGTTTCTCCTCTCGTCCCTCTTGTACGTACTGGCCCTCGAGCCGTTACTGCACAAATTCGAGACGATGAGGGGGTCCGACGCGAACTGGGATGCGGGAGATCCGTGTCAGCTTACGCCGACGACGTCACCGTGGTGGTGTCGAGCACCAAACCCGTCCAGATGCTGGGCACCGCTCTCAAGGAATACGAAGCGGTGACAGGAACAAAGATAAACCAGGAAAAGTCGGTGGGCTTGCAACTCGGCACCTGGAGAGACAGGTCCATGCCGTCCGACAGCGTCGTGGGGCGTTGGACGGACGGACCGGTTAAATTGCTCGGGGTCTAGTTCGGTCCGGACCTCCAGATGGAGAAAAATTGGAGCGAGGGGACGAGCAGGGTGGCCTCTCTCACCCAGAAATGGGCCGAGAGGAGGCTGTCTCTGAAAGGTCGGGCGGAGGTGGCGAATGCGTACATAGCGTCCGTCATCTGCTACCGTCTGACCATCGTACCTTGCCCCCGCCCAACTCTGACCAAAATGGAGCGCCTTCTATTCCGCTTTTTGTGGAAGGGAAGTGCTCCCATGGTCAGACGATCCATTTGCTGTCAACACCCGTTGCGTGGAGGACTAAGCATGCCGTGGCTGATGATGCGCAAACATGCGCTGAGGCTGCGACATCTCTGGTGCTTCCTTGATGGTGAACAGGTGTGGTCGCCGTTTGCCAGACGCGCTTTCCCCCAGCTCGTCTCCTTGACGGAGCTGCAGTCCCGAATCAGGAAAAAACCGAGGGATAGCACCTGGAAGCTGGAATGTCTTCAAGCGCTCACCGCCCTCTACCAGTTGGGCACTAGTATCGGTGGAACATCCACCTCGGCGTTCTATAGAGGGCTAGTGGGAAAGAGCGACGATGTTCTCGGGGCGACCCTGGGCGTCGAAGACGATCAGCTGTTCGCTGGCTTCAAGAGAACTTTCAGACCGGGGCCTATGGACAACTTCCAGAAATCCCTGGCCTTTCAGTGCTACCGGGAGCGTTGCCGGTTCGGGATAAGCTTTACAGGCACGGAGGTGCTGTCAGCCGAGCCTGTCCGAGATGCTCGCAGGGCGACGAAAGAAACTGTCCTGTACGCACTCGTTCAGTGCCTGACTTGTGGAGCTATGTCGAACAGCTGCTGTCGTGTGTAGGACGGATCCGGTTATCGACTGAGTCCATTGTGCAGATAGCCCCACCATCCTCCTTTAAAGAGGAGGAAGGGCAGGCAGTTTTCATCTGCCTGGTGGCCATGGCGAAAGAGATTGTGTGGTGGACAAGGTTGAAAGGGTTGAAGACAGACATTTTCCTCTCCGGCCAATCCCTGATTAACTTTTTCAAGTTTCACTTGAAGAGGAAAATCAGGGTGGAGAAGCAAGTGCTGTCTTCTAGTAACTGTGTTGAAAGGTGGGTGAAAGTGGCGAGTCTGGTCCGAGTGAACGGGCCCGCTCTAAGTATGTGCCTGTAGACTGAAGAGTGAGAAAACTGAGAGGGCGTTTGCCCTGGTGGCCAGGGTGGCCGTGGTCTTTTTTGTGTGGTTTTCGCCACGAGTGACCCTTGGAGGTTTCCCCCTTTTTTGGAAATTTTTGTTGTTTGAATTTTTTTGATTTCTATCCCGATTTCTATCTTGTTATAAACCTATTTACACGACCAAAACCCACTTTGTATCGTCCTGTACTGTTCTGTGACGTCTGTAATGTTTTTCTTCGTGTTAGCCCTTGTGGTCAATAAAAAAACCATTATTATTATTATTATTATCGTTGGACAACATGTTTTGTGGTATAGATCCTTTGTGATCTGAGTTCAAATCCCACGGAGGTTAGCTTTGTCTTTCCTCCTTACGGGATCGATAAAATAATGCACCAGTAATGCACTTGGGTCGATTTAATCGACTTTTCCCCTCCCCTTCAAATTACTGGCCTTGTGCTTAAAGTAGAAACAATTGTTATTATTATTATTTCTGGGAGGTTAGTGGGGACAGAATAACCAGAAACACTTTTTAATGAGCCTTGTCAGACGCAACCATCTCCAGTTGATCCCGCTGGATCACCAAGCACAACCAATTGAACTCATGTTATCCAGCCATCATGCTTGTGATCTATCCTAGAGTCTCCTGCTGGTTAGCTTTGTCCGTAAAACTTGTTCAGTGATTCTTTCCTTAGACACTCTAACCCTATGTCCTTAGTATCGAGGCTCAGGTCTCTCGATTTGGAGAAATAACGGCTCTACCTAGAGCCCTTCCCTCGTTGAAGTAACGTTAATCCAAAGAATACGATCGCAAATACTAGCGGTCGAAATAGGGTTACTTCGAAGGCGAAGTAACCCTATTTCGACCGCTAGTATTTGCGATCGTATTCTTTCGGACATTACTCAAGATTCATAACAATAAGTAAGGGCAGACGCGAATGTTGCAGCAGAATGTACTAGACAGGTTTTCTCGAGAGGACGAGTGTCTCAGTCTTCGCAGCATTCATTTCCATTCCTTCGAGCAGGACTCAGCAGCGAATCTGTCCAGTGTATGTCAAAGATCACCTTTCAACGAGTTAAGCAGTACTATGTCGTCTGCAAATAACAGCCGACTGATCCTACACCCATCGGTGCACATGTCAATCCTGTTTATGAAGAATATGAACATGAGATGTGACAGTACGCACCACTGGCCGAGTCCAATTCCTATATTGAAGGATTTTGATGTAGCACCATTTATCCGAACACAACTATTAGAGCATTCGTATAGAGACATCATGGCAGCACGGAGCTGTCCATTTATCACATACTCTTGCAGAACCTTCCACAAGTCCCATAGAACGCAATCGTATACCCTTTCGAGATCCACGAAACAAGCATACACGTCTTGGCATTACTCCCACGATGCAGACGTATACATTCACACACACACACGCGCACACGCACACACACATACACTAACGCGCGCTTACATATACATATATGAGCACACATACATTCACTCAAGCACGTACACATACCCGCAGGTTCGCACGAACGCATATATATTGAATGACAATAAATATTGAATATTATTAGGTTGACTGAAATGTGAACATGTGATGGAGTGACACTAACCCTATTTTCAGAAACATTAATAAGCAACATATGCAACTTGTCCGACCGCTCTCAAACGCTACTGGTAACATGCAACTCAGTAGAACCTGTTGCATGATTTGTCAGCGACTAAACCAGCAACCACAATAAGACTGTTTGGTGCAGAGGGTGGTTTTTGGAGATCCTGTAGGTTGAAAAACATAACACATGAAATAGAGGAGGAACTCATGAGAGTCAACGCCTATCAATAGTGTGTATATATGCTTGTACATATATGATTAAGTACCTCGTAGTGGTGGAGTGGCTTGTGTGCTCTTTCGATCTAAAGGGCTATACTGGTAAGTTCAACTATTCCAGATAGACCAAAAGGTAAGAAGCAGATTAAACTTTAATCGCTAGAAGAATAACCTTCAAAATAATCCCACCATGGAGTGGCAGCGTAATGGACGTATGTCATCAACGGAGGAACTAGAGTAAAGTCAACAGTGATTCATATTACATTGTGTACGAAAAAATATCATGTCAGCAGTCAGGATCAAAATATTTCAGTGAGTGAATGATTGCAACATGCATTGACGAGTATCACCGGGTGCCAACACTTTCAAATGAGAATATGATATCGGTTATTCTAAAGCAGAGGTTTTAAAAGTGGGCGCTACTGGGCGTAGAGAAGGTCAAGGGGGCACTAGGGCCTAAAGGGGTGGTAGAGAGGATATAATAATATATTAAATATCAAATTATACACATTTTATATAAAGTTAGTAAAATAAAAAATGTATAATATTTATTTATACATAATATATATTATATTGTTTATTATATGCAAATTAACGATTTTATTTATTATATATTATTTACAATTTGCGTGTAGGCAGGTCTGTCTGTAAATAGAGGTGGGGGTGCGCTGAAGGCATTAAGTGACCGTGAGCGGGGTGGTGGCCCCAAAAGTTTAAGAACCTTTCTTCTGATCTCAATTATTAATGTATCTATCTGATCTACTTTACATGTTTTGATTGTAGGAGTATCTGAAGTTGACAAGATATCTATTATTGAGACTCACAATAAATTTCGTGCAAGAGTCCACAACCCCCCTGCTTGTGATATGCTAAAACTGGTAAGTGATTCTAACTTTCTTTAACCTTTTAGCATTTACATTGCTCTATATAAACTATTGTATTTTCGTAGTAATTATCTCACATAATATCGAATCTACGAAATATTGATATTATTTATTTTGAGAACAATACTCTAACATAAGTATGAGTGGTTGGTTACAGCTGGTTTGAACAAAAAGAAGAGAGAGAATTCTGACCGGATATGGCCGGTTTAAATGCTAAAGGATTAACACACAAGTGTAGTTAACATATGGCTTGATCACCTATTTTTATAATGGCCTAGCTTTTGATATTTTTTCCTATATTTTTTATATATCTTACATATAAATTTTGAAAAGTTCTGAAGCACACATAGAATTCCTTATTGGCTCGCTGTACACTCACCTGAGAGATAGAGAGAGAGAGAGAGAGAGAGAGAGAGAGAGCTGTTT
Source organism: Eledone cirrhosa (assembly GCA_964016885.1). Classification (NCBI taxonomy): domain Eukaryota; kingdom Metazoa; phylum Mollusca; class Cephalopoda; order Octopoda; family Eledonidae; genus Eledone; species Eledone cirrhosa. The sequence goes on along the minus strand of CAXHJY010000242.1, from coordinate 21,342 downwards.
GTATCATAAACACTCTAACCATGCGCTGTACGAAGGACTCATATACTGTTTACAGAGTCAATGTTATTAATAATTACTTCGAAGTTTCACCAATGCCACCAGCTTATGCCACACACACACACATACACTCATATATAGATACATACATGATGGCTGCAAACTCTGCTAAGAGTACTGCAATCGCTTGTCAGATTATAGTGTTTGGTGCACCTTTAGGCTATGGCCAGCCACACAAATCTGTAACATATCCTGAACGAGCAATGCCTGTGCTTTGAAGGCTTTTTAAGTGGGGAAAGGCCTTGCACTCGACTAGTCCTACTCTCTGAGCATCGAAAAGGCTACCCGAAAAGGAGAACTGGTCAACATCATCGAATGCTTCCAAAGCCGAAGGTTTTTTCCAGAGTTTCCCTCTCCTAGAAAGGTGTTGTGACAACAACTGGGGGCCCTTTCACTCCCAGGTGAAAAAAAAAAAAAGAAGTGCTATTTGGATGGCTGTTGACTCTGCCTGGTCTTGTATTTCATCTCGCAGGGTGTACAAATATCACCTTCTTCACTAAGCAAGCTTGGTGGGGTTGCCGGTTTAGTCGCCGACGACCCGACCATGAGACAGGTTCTACTGGGTTACATGTTACCAGTAGTACTCGAGTGACCTGACGCACACGCACACGCACACACACACACACACACACACACACACACACACACACACACACACACACACACACACACACACACACACACACACACACACACACACACACACACACACACATATATATATATATATATATACAATATCTATAAATCGAAGTGGTAGCCGCAATATAGAAGATACCGATCAAATTGTTTGAGGCAGCCATAAAGCACTCAATGGTGAGAAAATTTAATACATTTTCGTCGAGAGTGAATACAAAGTTAAGGAAGTGTGACACCAAGGAAAGCAATCAATTGCATATGGCCATACTTATACCATAACTACGATAAATACAAACGTACATATATACTAGCTGAAGTACCCGGCAATACCCGGAAAAGGTGCGGTTATTCGCAGTTTCCAAAGTGCACCTGAAAATGCTAGCGACCCTGGCTGGCCATATTGGATTTTCAATAGCAATCTTTGCTAGGTGTGTTTATGGCAGATCAATTTTTTTGTATGGAACTATCAATAGCTGTTTATGTCATAAGTCCTTCTTCCATTCAGCTTTCTTCATTCAGAGTGAAAAAGCCGGGGAAGTTTGAGCTGGAAGAGTATGGAACTTATTCAACAAACTTATGTATAAGAATAGCAAACTTACTGCCTTAGCGCTCAAGAACAAACACAGAACAATTGAGGAAGTCATCGCAATTATTGAAGAAATTATTGAAGTTGTGGGAGAAGAAAGGGGTATAGTGGGAGGGAGAGTTTAACACACAGTAGTAGTATCTCCTCTTTCTCCTCTCTCACTGAAACGTCCTCTCTTTCCTCCCCCACCGTAAAGATGTCCCCCAGGGGTTCCATTATTGGGTTTCATCAGGGTCGGGTCACTGGTGTCGGATCACAGACAAGCAGAAATTGCCATTTATATATATATATATATATATATATATATATATATATATATAGTTGAAAAAGAGGGTAAAGTTCCATACAAATCGAAGATTATAGGTAAAAAGAAAAAAAGTAAGAAGCACAGGAATATAATTAAAGATTCTTTATTCTTTGAATCTTCTTTTTCTTTTCTGAGCTGCACACTTTATCGATTAACGTCACTCCAAAGGCACTTCGGAGGTATCTCATTTCAGCCACTTGTATTCGCTATCGTATTCTTTCGGTCATTATCCAGGATTCATGGCCATAGGTAAGAGTTGGCACGAACACTGAATTGAAGATAGCGAGTTTGGCTTTTACACCTAACACCCTTCTTCTGATTACCTAATGCTGAAGCTGGCGCATTACTGAACCAACTCCTCCAATTTGTGCACTCAATTCAGCCTCCTGCCTTCCATTATTCGTGAACACGGCGCCTGGAATCTTAAAGTTTTCCCCCTGCTTCAGTGGAACTCAACTCACATGTAAAGTGCACTGCACAAGCTTCCTCGAGACGACGAGTGTTTCAGTTTACGCTGATCTGATTTTCATTTCAGCCATGCAGCATTCAGAATCAAACCTATTAAGATTATGTCGGAGATCACCTTCTGACGAGTTGAGTAGTACCATGTCGTCTATAAATTCCAGCCGACTGATCCTACACCCGGCAGTCATGATACCACTTCCGACCCACTAAGCATGTCAATCATGTTTATGAAGAATATGAACAGGAGAGGTGACAGTATGCACCTCTGGCGGAGTTCGACTCATTAAATGGTTTCCATTTAGCACCATTTATCCGAATGCAAATATTAGAGCATTTGTATAGAGACATCAAGGCAGCAAGAAGCTGACCATCGATCCCATACTCCTGCAGAACCTTCCGCAGCAGATCCCGAGGAACGCGGTCATATGCCTTTTAAAGGTCGACATAAGAATATACCTCTTGGCAGTAATCTCACGATTTTTCGCAGACCTGCCGCAGAGTGAATATTTGGTCGGCTGTGCTGCGTCTGGGGCAAAAACCACACTTCCTCAGCTAGCCTGTACTCGACAATCTCCCTGCATCTCTTTGCCAGACACTTCGTATATACTTAACAAGGAGATTCCTCTATAATTAGAGCAATCTCTCTTCCTTTTTGAAATTTGGGATTATCACTCTCGATTTCATCATCCCCAGTTACCTTGCCACATTTCAAGTCTTTAATTGCTCTTGTGACCTTAGCCTCCTAGAGATTAGTCATCGCTCTCAGATGTACTTCGTGTACATCAGCAAAGTATCCTCCCCACCTTGCGAGGATGCATCTCTCTGAAGAGAGAAACCCAGATGCGTTCCTGATAGCAGTTGTGGAGGAGGAGGACTTATTACAAAATTGGCGGATGGTTTGCCAGAACACTTTATTTGCTGATCTGAAGTCGGATTCCAAAGTCCTCCCATATCTTAACTTTGGACACCTTTACTTCTCTGCTGCGACTTTTCACGCCTGCTTTTGTCGAAGAAGAGGGACTTATTTCCAAGCCAAGCTTTGTAAGCCTTCTTCTTTGTTGTGAGGGCATCTTTGACCACTTGATATTGAACCACACAAAGCAGCTTTCGCCAACAGCACTCAACAGCTGAAGCAGAAACTGACGAGCTAAACAATATCTATTGTTTAGTTCGGGTTTGGAAGGGAGCAAACCATAACTATTTCTTTAATCCCACAGAATAAATATTTTTATATTTATTACATTAAATGAAGTTTTATCAGTATTACCGCTTTCGATTAGTATGTCAATCGTCTCATTTATTAAATATGTTGTTCTCATATTCTGTTCTAACTGCCCACAGAATACACACACATGCACCCCCCGCCCATATATATATATTTTATGTGTGTGTGTATGTGTAGGTATGTATATGTATGTATATATATGTCTGTGTGTCCCTTTACTTTCTAACACTCGTTATCAGTAACCACACAGCCTCGTCCCTCTCAATCCATATATATCCATATATATATAAGTTGTAAAATAGACTGGTTTACGCACGTGGCTGCCGCAATCCAGCTCGCTACTATATGTCGCTCTATAATAGATACTGGCATTTAATGTCCGTTAAAGGTTCTTGGCACTACCATTGTTACTATCGCTTTCCTCTAGCCATGGGACTTGGAGACATGAGCCGAATGCTACCATTCTATTATACATTGATGTGGGACTGCTATTTCTAATAACCATCTTTTCACTTCTTATTAATTTGTGTGTGAGACACGTTGGCTGACACCTTTTGACGGGAACGAAAAGATTTGTTTTCTATTCTCCCGCCACCACGTAAAGTTTTTAAATCGGTGGCTGGTCGAGAGATAGAATTGTATCGGATTCCAGTTGCTAATCACTTTAGTGTGTCGGCCGTCACAAACAGTCATAGCCGGCATGGGCTGGGGTTTGGATTCTGTCGATCGATTGGTTATTGATTAGGCGATACCCACTGATGAAGCCACATACGCTGATTATGCATTGTTGCATAATATATGCAGACAGAGGGTGCAATGCACCCTACTGATGCATTAAGTGTGGCCGAAACTCGAGTCAGGGAGCTATTATAGGCACCCGTTTTACGTGTGTTGTATTGAAGCGAATAACTATGTGTATACTCTGAGAATGTATCCTACGTTACCTATTGAGTACGCTGAGATACAACCGGTCCTGACATTGATAATTATGCTGGGTCCGTCAACTCCTTATATATATATATATATATATGTATATAGTTTTGCAAGCGTTGTCAACAAGAATGGACCCGTTATTTTTATCTAAAGACATTTTTTCCAAATCCATCCCGCCCGTCCCCTCAATCTATTTTATTTCTCACTCTTTCTTCTGGTGAAGGACTAGCGTCCGAAACGTTAAGACCTCTTCCTTCTATATCAAGCGTTAACCTAATATATACCTTCCATATACTGTACCGATTGTGTTGTTATTTCTGTTTACCTTTTACATACATATATATATATATCTAAAACAGAGAATGTCTGTCTGTCTGTCTGTCTGACTCCCTAAAACTCGAGAACCACCCAACCGATTGTTTTCAAACTTTACACATGTAATACTTATGGTCATGTGAGCGTTTTGAGCAAACAATATTTCAAATTTTCAATGCCCTAGGGACCGCATTAGGCGATTTAGCGATCTCGCTCTATAATTCTTAGTCTTTCTTTTTAGATAGATACATAGATATAACGTCGCACCCTGATAATATCTCTCTGTATGTCTGGCTGTCTACATTATGACGCTATGTGTGTGTGTGTGTGTGTGTGTATATATATGTATATATAGTGTGTCTGTATATATATAGTGTGTAACGTTTTTCGAAATATTTACTTCTGCGTTCGCAGATTGATTTTTTTTTAGTTTCAGAAGATCCCGTTAAGGGTGAAAGCAGCGATTCTTTGCTTAAACTTTAATCTGTTATTTTAATATATATATATATATATATAATTATATATTCGTGTATAGATATTTTTGCATACACAATAACAATTAAACAAACGTATTTATTTCACGAGGCTCGATAAGGATAAATATATATCAAATATATAAGAACCCTAGAGCAAATCCCGAGCAAAGCCGGGCCATTCTGCCAGTATATATATATATGTGTGTGTGTGTGTGTGTGTGTGTGTGTGTGTGTGTGTGTGTGATAAACATATGAGAGTCTCACTATGAATATTTTAAGGTGTGGTTATATAAATGCTATCTCAGTAGCGAGTGAGCAAATGACACCGGTAAAGCATAAAAATACAGAAACATCTGAGCGAGCCCTTCGTATTTTTATTGTATATATCGCATATGGTTCTGTGTTACTGCTATGTATGTATGTATGTTTGTATGTATATATATATATATATATATACACATATGTGTGTGTGCGCGCGCGCGCATCTTGTGACTCTTCTAGACGCATCTATTTAATGAATCTGTTGTTAGCATTGGTGGCTGCTTCAATACGGGGTCTGAAACGTTGATATGCCCGAATTAGATGATCTTTATCTATTTTGAACATTGCGCTAGTTATGGTGGACTTCAGACATTTTAGAGTGCTATAGGGGCGATGATTGACTTCCCGTTCGACTATGCCCCATACGTAGTAGTCCAAGGGATTCATGTCTGGAGATCTAGGAGGCCATAGGTTTGGAGTGACTTGATCGTAGAGATTGTAACTCACTCATTCTTGGGTCACCCTGGCCTTATAAGACGGCACCAAGTCTTGTTTGTAGGTGTACTGTCTTTCTTTGGTCATACTCTCCAAGGCCTCGCAATCCTCTCTAACACCACTTTCTAGTCAGAAGCATTGACTGTTTAGCCCTGGGGAAAAAAGTGAGGAGGCATGGCAACTTCATTGCTAACGACTCCCAGAAGCATTACATTTGTGGAAATTTTGTGTGCATGTCCGTTGGAATGTCTTTAGAGTCTCTGCATAAACATGTCATTCATTCGATTAAGTCTTTGGTCCTGATCAGTTTTTTCTCACCAAGAGAAAAAAAAAAACAAAGCATTCCAGGCTGTTGATGTTCAACTTGCTAAACAAGCAATTTGTGCGGGCCCGACGGTTATCTTTTGTCTTTGTAGACATGAATTAACCTATCCACATCACATATGGCTTGTATCGAGGACACTAATCTTCCGATTGTGTGCTTTGAAATCTTGAGCTCCCTAGCAATGGCGTTAATTGACTTTCTGGAGTTCTTATCGATCATTTTTTAAACCTTTCCTACGAATTTGGATGTTATGGTAGTATAATGACCCTTAGCAGGCATTTTACGATGAGCTGTAGAATCTTTGCCAGCGGCTTCCATCTCTTTGCGAACTTTGACAACAAACGACCACACATCTTTCAAGAAGTGAGAAATCGCTAAAACACCATGCTCAGTTTTTCAGGCAACAAGGACAGCCTGCCTTTTCATTTGCGGAGTAAACTTGATGTCTGTCATCATCTATCTGAAAAGAAATGGTAATTAGAAGACGTTACAAAAAGTTATAGGTGTTAAAATAAGACACACACACGCACTCATATATAAATATATATATATATATATATATATATATATATATATATATATATATATATATATATATATATATACATATATATATCATCATCATCATCATCATCACCGTTTTACGTCCGTTCTTCCACGCTAGCATGGGTTAGACGGGTTGTCCTGTTGTGGGCAGTCCGGTCGGCTGACCTTGTCTTGCTCATACGTGAACTGATTCTGGCTTGATTTCTACATCTGGATGCCCTTTCTAACACCAACCTCATTTACAGTGAGTGCCGAGTGCTTTTTTTCCGTGGCACCTACACGTCCCCTTTACAGTGTAGGCTGGGTGCTTTTTTGCCGTGGCACCTCCACGACCACTTTGCAGTGGGAGGGTGTGGGGGAATTTTGTCTATATGCTTCAGCTTCGGCTTGTACCCGTGGGGGTTCGGCTCTTCTGTATTACTGCGTGACGCCAGAGGTCACGGTCGTGTGTCATCACCTTTGAGAGGTGCAATTGGGTATGGTCGGCTTTTATCACCTCATTCCAGGTCTTCTTGGGTCTCCCCACTCCGTGGATTCCATCGACTTCTAGTGCTCTGCACCCTTTTATGCAGCTGTCATCCTTCATACGCATCACATGTCCATACCAACGCAACCGCCTCTCCTGCACACAGCGTTTGATTCCTCTTATGATCAGTCTCTCTCTCAATTCATTTATGCTTTGCCGTTCACGTATATTACTATTACACATCCATCGGAGCATGCAAGCTTCATTTCTTTCTAATCTACGCAAGTCTTCCACAGTCAGCGCCCAGGTCACTACTACTATGTAACATTGCTGTTCGTATACACGCATCATGCAGTCTGCCGTTCATTTTGAGGGAAAAGCCTTTTGCAGCTAGCAGTGGCAGTAGCTCCCTGAACTTCTTCCATCCCGTTCTTACCCTAGTTATTGTACTTTCCGAACACCCACCTCCGCTGCTAATTCGGTCACCTAGGTAGCAGAAACTGTCTACTGTTTCTACAGAGCCCTCCCAGAGTTTGATGGTGCTTGTTTCCTGTGTCTGTTTGCTGCTTGCTGTCCCAGCATAGCTGCTACATGTGAAGCCTACATTCTTAGTTAAGCTTCCCGAGATCCCGCTACATCTCTTGTGTACCCATTGTTTGCATTTGGGGCAGAGAATGGAGTTCCTACCTACACCTTTCCTACATACTGAGCAAGGCCATTTCCCTGAGGGGATCTGGGTTCTGTTTTTTCGTCTACTTACAAGGACCTTAGTCTTTGTCAGGTTGACTTTGAGACCCTTTCTTTCTAGTCCCTGCTTCCAAGTTTGGCATTTCTTCTCTAGTTCTACCATAGATTCAGTTATAAGTGCGAGGTCATCTGCATACAGGAGTTCCTATGGGCATCCGGTCTTAAACTCCTCCGTTATTGCCTGCAGGACTATATGATGAACAAGAGAGGGCTAAGAACAGAGCCCTGGAGGACACCAACCTGTGCGCTAAATTCCTCGTTATACTCATTGCTAATCCTAACTTTGCTGACTGCTCCCCTATACATGGCTTGTACAGCTTTCACAAGCCATTCATCTACTCTTAGTTTTCTAAGAGCCCACCAGATTATAGCACGGGGAACTCTGTCAAAGGCTTTCTCGAGATCGACGAATGCCAGGTAGAGTGGCTTGCTTTTAGCTAGATACTTTTCCTGTAACTGCCTCACAAGGAAGAGAGCATCAGTGGTGCCTCTTCCTGGCACAAACCCAAATTGCATCTCATCTAGTTTCACCCGATCCCTAATCAACTGTGCTATAACTCTTTCTGTTACTTTAATGACCTGGTCCATCAGCTTATACCTCTATAGTTTCTTCTATCTAGTGCATCACCTTTACCTTTGTAGCAGTTGACAATGATGCTACTGCACCAATCCTTTGGTATGACACCCAGTATTACCTGGTTAACAATACGTGTGGTTATAGTGTGACCTACCGACCCAGATGCCTTCAGAATCTCGGCAGCTATACCCGATGGACCGGTTGCCTTCCCCGTCTTCATTCTCCTCATTTAGTAATGTATCATAATGGCTCTTCCACGCATCTTTCTTCTCAGCACTTATGAGGGCAAGCTCACCTTTATCATTCCGGATACACTTCTCTCCAATGACATCACAACTATCTCTGACACACTGCCTCTCAATCTTGAACACCTCTTGTCTCTGGTCCTCACGTTGCAAAACATGCTTGAATTTTCTATCCTC
>CAXHJY010000241.1:52500-61211 GCA_964016885.1 Eledone cirrhosa | reverse complement strand
TGGTTGCGGTGATGGTGGTGGTTGTTGAGGAGATGGTGATGGTGGTGGTGGTTGAGATAATGGTGGTGGTGGTGGTGATGGTTGAGATAATGGTGATGGTGGTGGTGGTTGAGATAATGGTGATGGTGGTTGAGATGATGGTGGTGGTGGTTGCGGTGATGGTGGTGGTTGTTGAGGAGATGGTGATGGTGGTGGTGGTTGAGATAATGGTGGTGGTGGTGGTGATGGTTGAGATAATGGTGATGGTGGTGGTGGTTGAGATAATGGTGATGGTGGTGGTTGTTGAGATGATGGTGGTGGTGGTGGTGGTGGTTGAGATAATGGTGGTGGTGGTGGTGGTTGAAATAATGGTGATGGTGGTGGTGGTTGAGATAATGGTGATGGTGGTGGTGGTTGAGATAATGGTGATGGTGGTTGAGATAATGGTGATGGTGGTGGTGGTGGTTGTGGTTGCGGTGATGGTGGTGGTGGTTGCGGTGATGGTGTTCGTGGTAGGTGTTAGGTGTAGTAGGGGTTGGTATGGGGTGAGTGTCTACTGACACCAGATGTATATTTTTAATCCAATAAACAGGCTCTGTATGTGTATTTGCTTCAGAGGGTGCCTGTGTATATGCAAATACATATATATATATGCATGCATATATATATATATACATACATACATATACACATATGTGCATACATATATATATACATACATACATACATATACACATATGTGCATACATATATATATATATATATATGTGCATACATATATATATATATGCATACATATATATATATATATGCATACACATATACACACGCAAGTGTGTGTGTTGGTGTGGATATGTTATTGCTTATATATATATATATATATATATATATATATATATATATATATATATATATATATACGTACATAAATACAAATGTATATGCATATATATAGAAATACACATATATATACATATATTATTACATATATATATATATATATATATTATTACATATATATATATATATATTATTACATATATATATATATATATATATATATATATTATTACATATATATATATATTACATATATATATATATTACATATATATATATTACATATATATATATTACATATATATATATTACATATATATATATTATTACATATATATATACATATATTATTACATATATATATATTATTACATATATATATATATATATTATTACATATATATATATATATACATATATATATATATATATATACATATATTATTACATATATATATATATATACATATATTATTACAAATATATATATTATTACATATATATATATATATTATTACATATATATATATATATACATATATATATATATATATATACATATTATTACATATATATATATATATACATATATTATTACAAATATATATACATATATTATTACAAATATAGACATAAATATAGACATATATAAACACAAATATATATACATATATAAATACAAATATATATACATATATAAATACAAATATATATACATATATTATTACAAATATATAAACACAAATATATATACATATATAAATACAAATATATATACATATATAAATACAAATATATATACATATATAAATACAAATATATATACATATATAAATACAAATATATATACATATATAAATACAAATATATATACATATATAAATACAAATATATATACATATATAAATACAAATATATATACATATATAAATACAAATATATATACATATATAAATACAAATATATATACATATATAAACACAAATATATATACATATATAAACACAAATATATATACATATATAAATACAAATATATATACATATATAAATACAAATATATATACATATATAAACACAAATATATATACATATATAAACACAAATATATATACATATATAAACACAAATATATACACATATATAAACACAAATATATATATATAAACACAAATATATATACATATATAAATACAAATATATATACATATATAAATACAAATAATATATATATATACATTCAATTATTTTGTTTGACCTGTTTTGCTTGCCTCGTCTTTTTGGCTTAGGTGGTTGATGGCTACTTGACCGCCATCTCAGTTTGTTCGGCCTTTATAACTTATGTTTATTGCTCTGCTCTTTATTTGGTGCATGGAGCGCTTGCCAGCATAACTCAGATATTGCGTTTGGCTTTGTTTTCGACCACAGCCGAAATCAGATCTCGCTGAGAGTATATTTATATATACACATATATATATATATACACACACACTTGTGTGTGTGCGTGCGTTTATGTATACGCAATATTGTTGAGTTTGATGTTTTCGTAAAGAACTTGATGTGGTTGTTACAGTCAGCCATATTGCATTACGTTTCTTCAGTCACAGTCGGACATTACATCAGAGGTGTGGCCCAGAGAGTCGTGTGACAAGGGGATCTTGTGGGGCTGATGCAGCTATGTGTTGTTAGATGCCAATGAAAAAAAATGGCATGCGTATATAAGTGTATGTATAGTTATATATATACATATATACAGACTGTCATATAATTACATAGATACATGCACATATAAATATATATACATATGCATATATACGTGCCTGTGTGTGTATATATATATATTTTATATGCTTATATATATACATAAATTCATATTTATGCAGACATATGCACATATATAAATATATATACGTGTGTGTGTGTGTGTGTGTGTGTGTGTGTGTGTGTGTGTGTGTGTGTGTGTGTGTGTGTGTGTGTTATACGTATATATACACATACATTCATATTTATATCGATACATGCACATATATAAATAGATATACATACGTATATTATGTGTGTGTGTATATATATATATGTTATATACATATACTTACATTCATATATTTATATAGATATTTGCGCATATATATGTTATATGCATATATATATATATATATATATATACTTACATTCATATATTTATATAGATATATGCGCATATATATATATATATACATATATAATATGGTATCATGTAAGAAAAGAACAAGAGTAAAGAGGTTGTAGAGGCGGTTCACTGCCCCGCCCTACACTCGATAGTTTAACACCTGGTGAGACAGGGAACCCACCTCTTTCCATCACTTACCATTTACCTATGACACAGTGTCACACAAATGAACAGTGAACACGTGTTTTCGTCTTGTATCTGCTCTCTGTCTGTGTGTGTGTGTGTGTGTGTGTGTGTGTGTGTGTGTGTGTGTGTGTGTGTGTGTGTGTGTGTGTGTGTGTGTGTGTGTGTGTGCCTGTGTGTGTGCCTGTGTGTGTGCCTGTGTGTGTGCCTGTGTGCGTGTTTATGGGTGTTGGTTTATATATATATATATATATATATATACATATATAAATATACATATATGTGTGTGTGTATATATATATACATATATGTATGTGTATATATATATATATATATAAATAAATACGTATAACCAGCCCCTCATACTAATGTTAAGGTATTGTTCTCAAAATAAATAATATCAAGATCTCATAGATTCGATATTATGTGAGATAATTACGAGGTACAGCCTTTACCGAGAAAGTATAATAGTAAATTTAGAGTATATTTAGAATAAATGCTAAAGGGTTAACACAAACTTTGTCATGCTGAATCTCCCTGAGAATTATGCTAAGAAAATCAGGCGTCAGTGGATTATTTAGACACATTAACGTTAATCTCTGGAGCAGGTTGCTACCTTTCGACCAACTGGAGAATTCATCTTCGAAACTGGTGTAGATCCATTCCGTATCTACAGATATAACCTGAGTTATCTGTTGGTGATATCTGTATTAGGTCATTCTAAGTACTGCCAGTCCCCGAGAGCAGAAAGCCTTCAACGAGCTGGACTGAGTCCAACGTTGAGGGTGTGAGGCACGGAGTGCGTGGCGATCATCGGTTGACTGTTCAACTAATGGTAAGTGAGGTGGGCATGAACCGTGATAGCATTTGGAAGATTATCTCCAAAAGATTTGAGCATACTGAAAATCTGTGCGAAGATGGCATCGAAGATGGTGAACGACGACCAGAAGGAGCAGAGCATGCAGGTGTGTCAGGACATCCCATGCTTGCAGGGGAGAGTCATCACAGAGTAGAGTCATCACTGGTGAGGAGTCAGGGGGAACACGTTTTCCGGACATGGAAACCATCATGAGGGCCGTGACGACGGAGCTGGAGAGAATCCCGGGAAAATCCTTCCAGGAATGCGTGCAGGTGTGACAGAGAAGGATGGGAAAATGCGTTAGACTTGAGAAGGGTTATTTTGAAAGGGAAAACTTGAAGGTTTTAGCTTGGATTCGGAATTATTATTATTTTTGTTGCTGTTGTTTTGCGACCCCAGAACTGATTCTTTTCTGACACCTCGTATTCCACTGCACTTTGTTCATAACCAAATTACTCTACTCTCCGCGGCTCGGTCTACCAAGCGATATGTAAGTGCCACAGGTTGGAATATTTCGATGTAGAGTAGAAAGTGGTAGCACTGTAAAATTGCTGAGTGTTTTGTTGGTTTGTACTCAAGAAAGGCATGAACATAATTAATCTTATCTTAATATCTACCATATCTATCGTTCAAATAGATCTCTAGCTGTGCGCTTCAGTAACACAGTCCCCTTCTGCCTAACTCCACACACGTTCTATTATTCATAAAATATGTATGTGTGTATGTATGTATGCATGCATGCGTATGCGTATGTGTGTGTATATGTATGCATGTATGTAAAGAAATATATGTTAATATATACATATATATATATACAGACACTTGCATACTCGTACATATGTGTGCGCATGTATAACCATATATATATATATGTATATATATACATGTGTATGTATTCACGCTCCAATCACCCTTCCTTCTGACCAATTTATGCATGATTGCACATAATGGCGGTGTTACGGTTACTATTTCTGTTGTTGTTGTTATTACTATTATTGCTTTATTGTATACATTGAATATAATTTTTTTTTTTTTGCCATGTGTGTAAACCAGTCTACGTAAGCCCTCAACACCGTCGCCCCCTACCAAAAACTAAAAAAAAAATAACACACACAAAGAAAAAAAAAAGAAAAAGAAATATATAACTATAATATACAAAATGAAAGCAACGCTAAATAATAAGATGTCGGTACACACAGCCACCATTTTGTTTGAATGAAGGTAAAAAAAATTTAAAAAATGTAAAAACAATAAAAATAAAAAATAAAATAAGGAAAGAAAGGAACAAAAAAAATGGATGCTGAGTTTGAAACTATATAAATAACGAAGCATGACGTGTGAAAAATTGCTAGGTACAACTGTATTGTGCGCAAATTTGGTGCTTTCTCACCCGAAGCAGATAAACTAGACTGAGTGTCAATAATGAATTAGATACATATATTATAGGGAAAGATTAAAAACACAACAACAACAAAACGAAACGAAACGAAGAAAAAAGCTATGTGTGAGTGTAGGGTATTAGTGGGAGATAAGAGTGTTGTGATGTAGGGGGAGGGGGCAGGGAAAGGGAGTGATGATGATGAAGAAGAGGTAGAAAGAGAGGAAGAGAGAAGAAGAAAGAAGAAAAAGGAGAAAAAGAAAACGGGGGAAAAGAAGAAGAAAAAGGAGGAAAAGGAGGAAAAGAAGAAGAAAAAGAAGAAAAAGAAGAAGAAAAAGGAGAAAGAGAAGAAAGAGAAGAAAAAGAAAAGACAAAAAATGGTTAAAATATGTGTGTGTATGTGTGTGTGTGCGGGGGGGGGGGGAAGACTTGTAACAAATCCGACAGCAACAGTAACAACAATAATAGCAACAGTAACGATAATATAACGGGCACTCCGTCGATTACGACGATGAGTGTTCCAGTTGATAGGATAAACGGAACGGAATAATGTTCGTGAAATTAATTTGCAAGTGGCTGAGCATTCTCCAGACACGTGTAGTACCTTTAATGTAATTCTCAGGGAGATTCAGCAGGACACAGAATGTGACAAGGCTGGGCTTTCGAATTACAGGTACAATTCAGTATTTGCCAGTTGAGTGGATTGGAGCAATGGAAAGGAAGTGTCTTCTTCAAGGACACAACACACCACACATACGTGTATGGATATATATATATATATATATATATATATATATATATATATATATATATATATATACAATGATATATACACACACATACCTGTATATCTATCTATCTATCTAAGGCGGGTAAAATTCCCAAGATCCGTGGACGAGTTCTCTCCAGCGGTCTCTGTCCCTCATTATCGCTGCCATATCCTGCATCTCCAACAGACCAGTGTCTGTCCTTAGGGCATCAACATATGTTAACCTTGGTCTTCCTCTTCTAGTGTGTCCATGTAAGGGCTCCCAAAGGAGCACATATATATATACACATATATATATGTAAATATGTATATGTATGTATATATAAATATATGCACATATATATATATATATATATATATATATATATATATATATATATATATATATATATATATATATATATATATATATATATCTAAGGCGGGTAAAATTCCCAAGATCCATGGACGAGTTCTCTCCAGCGGTCTCTGTCCCTCATTATCGCTGCCATGTCCTGCGTCTCCAACAGACCAGTGTCTGTCCTTAGGGCATCAACATATGTTAACCTTGGTCTTCCTCTTCTAGTGTGTCCATGTAGGGGCTCCCAAAGAAGCACTGAGTGCAATGTCAACTCTGGATGTCGGTGAGCATGTCCAGCCAACCTCAGTCTCCTCTGTGTGGAAGTCGGACCTTCGTAGAGACCTGAAGATCCGCCTCTTCATTGCTGTAGTGGAGTCTGTGCTGCTGTATGGGTCTGAGACTTGGACACTGACCAAGAAACTCACTCAGATGGTGGATGGGTGCTACACGAGAATGCTGAGGATGGCTCTGAACATTAATCAGTATACACTGAGGATGAAAAACTCAGCTGTATGGGAGCATCCCAAGAGTCAGCTCAAAAGTGATACCTGTATATATGTATATATATATATATAGTAGAACTCGCTGTCGAAACGGCCGGAGCTCAGCTGGGGGTTACCACAGTAAGAAAGTAACTCAATACATAGAGTATAAATATTTAATATAGAAATGGCTTCTACAGGACTAGAACTGTTTCATTCGGGAGAAATCATCAGAAGACGACTGTCCAAGTAATGTGGTGGTATGTGGATTGGCAGTATCGGTAGAGGGTCGGACGCCATGCTTTGACGCATAGAGTTACGGCCCTTGCCATTCTGAGTTCAAATCCCGTCGAGTTTAACTTTACCTTTCATCCTTACGGGGGTCGATAAAATAAAGTACCAGTAATGCGCTGGGATAATTGCTGGCCTTGTGCCAAAAGTAGAAACAATTATATGAATACCACCACATTACTTGGCCAGTCCTGTAGAAGTCATTTCTATATATAGAGGGACTCGAGCACACGGCCTTACCATTGTGAGCCGAATACCATAACCACTAAGCTACGCGCCTTCACAGCAACAGCAATAACAAGAACATGCGGAGTAAGATTACCAAATAATTGTGTGTGTGTTTATGTGTTTATGTGTCTGCGTGTGTTTGTGTCTGCGTGTGTTTGTGTCTGCGTGTGTTTGTGTCTGCGTGTGTTTGTGTCTGCGTGTGTTTGTGTCTGCGTGTGTTTGTGTCTGCGTGTGTTTGTGTCTGCGTGTGTTTGTGTCTGCGTGTGTTTGTGTCTGCGTGTGTTTGTGTCTGCGTGTGTTTGTGTCTGCGTGTGTATGTGTCTGCGTGTGTATGTGTCTGCGTGTGTATGTGTCTGCGTGTGTATGTGTCTGCGTGTGTATGTGTCTGCGTGTGTATGTGTCTGCGTGTGTATGTGTCTGCGTGTGTATGTGTCTGCGTGTGTATGTGTCTGCGTGTGTATGTGTCTGCGTGTGTATGTGTCTGCGTGTGTATGTGTCTGCGTGTGTATGTGTCTGCGTGTATATGTGTCTGCGTGTATATGTGTCTGCGTGTATATGTGTGCGTGTATATGTGTGCGTGTATATGTGTGCGTGTATATGTGTCTGCGTGTATATGTGTGCGTGTATATGTGTGCGTGTATATGTGTCTGCGTGTGTATGTGTGTGTGTGTGTGTGTCCGGATTTATATGTGTGTGTGTGTGTGTCCGGATTATATGTGTGTGTGTGTGTGTCTGGATTTATATGTGTGTGTGTATGTATGTGTGTGCGTATGTGTATATGTGTGTATGTGTATGTGTGTGTAAGTGTGTATATATGCTGCTGTTATGGTTTTCTATGTTCTCAATATTTCAATTATACTTTATGTGGACTGGCAGTATCGGTAGAGGGTCGGACGCCATGCTTTGCAGCATAGAGTTACGTCCCTTTACGGTCTGAGTTCAAATCCCGCCGAGGTTAACTTTGCCTTTCATCCTTACGGGGTCGATAAAATAAAGTACCAGTAATGTACTGGGGTAATTGCTGGCCTTGTGCCAAAAGTAGAAAGAATTATATATATATTATGTCTTTTGTCGGTGATGGAGTTGATAAGTTCGTGGGTCGTTGAAGGTGAAAGTGGGTTTGAAAGTTTTGGTTAAGGTTAGTGTATAAGGCTGCTGTGTATACACATACATGCATACATACACACACACACACACACATATATATATATATA
>CAXHJY010000241.1:32500-42500 GCA_964016885.1 Eledone cirrhosa | reverse complement strand
GTAGAGAGTCTGACTCCATGCTTTGCAGCAAAGTGTTACGGCCCTTTATGGTCTGAGTTCAAATCCTGTTGAGGTTAACTTTCCCTTTCATCCTTACGAAGTCGATAAGATAAAGTACCAGTAATACACTGGGATAATTGCTGGCCTTGTGCCAAAAGTAGAAACAATTATATATATATGTATTAAAATAACAGATTAAAGTTTAAGCAAGGAATCGCTGCTTTCACCCTTAACAGATTTAGTCTTCAAATTTATTATTATTACTATATATATGTCCCGGGTTCAATCGGGTAACCACAGTAAGTAAGGTACTCAATACATTAGTAAGGTGTTGACATGGTCTGGGCAAGTATCAAAACACAATTTATTAACATATTACATATGTTACTCCAACGAACAGCTCAAGGTAGGATATATTATAGATCGAACCTGACTCTGGATTCGCAAGGTGCTCAGATATGTTTATCGTTTTCAAGGCATTTCTTCCAACTCTTCGATCTATACTAGATTCTACCTTGAGCTGTTTGTCGGAGAGACATATGTAATATGTTAATAAATTGTGTTTTGATGCATCACTGATTCCTCATTATCTATAGTGTGTGTGTGTAGAGAGAGAGAGAGAGAGATTAATAAATCAACTGAATACACCAATTGTATGTTGACAATCTTGGATTTCAAGTTACACAAATTCAACTAATGGAAACCGATTACAACTATAATCTCTGTATATGTATGTATGTTCTTCTGGTTTTATAATTTCACTAATTTTTTTCCAATAGAAAGAGAGTCGGTTTCTAACAGACAAGACTCTCTCATTGGAATTTACACAACATC
The DNA here is from genome assembly GCA_964016885.1 of Eledone cirrhosa. NCBI lineage: Eukaryota > Metazoa > Mollusca > Cephalopoda > Octopoda > Eledonidae > Eledone > Eledone cirrhosa. The sequence goes on along the minus strand of CAXHJY010000241.1, from coordinate 41,666 downwards.
AACTAGGTAGATATGTATGTATGCAGGCATGTGTAGATATGGATGTTATTGTATGTGTGGGTGTGTATGTTTTGAGTTGTATGTGTGCATGTGTATATGCTTTGTATCTGTACATGTGTATATGCAGTTATTAGATGCAAAATTTTTGGAATGTTTTACATATTTTTACTGTTCCATTAATGGATTGTACTTGTAGTTTCCTAACTAGTTGTGTTATTTCTGTTCCTGTGAAGCCCAGCTTCTCAAGATTTGTATTGAGGCAGTTACTAACAAATCCCAGTACCTCAATAATCACAGGCATAAATCTGAAGGTGTAATCAGGGTAGAGTATCTGCAGATTTCTCATCAGTTCTGCATAAATATTCTCCTTTTCACTAATCTTTGATATTATATTGGCATCTGCTGGGCAGCTAATTTCCACTACTGTGCATGTTTTCTTCTCCCTGTCTCGTATCATAATATCTGGTCTGTTATGCCTGCATTTTATTGGGGTTTTTACTGGAACATTCCACCAGTACTCTTTCATATTTTGTACAATGTGGATGTCTTCCACGTTGTTGTAGCTTTTAATGTGTTTATTATCGGGGCTATCTTTTTTACGAACTGCATTGTACAGTGTTTTGGCCACTACATCATGCCTCATAGGTAGATAGTACCGCGATGACATCTTTGGGCAGCTGCTGATGACATGGGTGATATCCTCGATGTTAGTTCTGCAGAGTCTGCACTTGTTATCACATCTAGGTGTTTTGCCTGCATCCCTATCTCTTTTGTGAATCAGGTATTTCGTGCTAATCTCCTGTTCTTGGATTGCAAAAGCATATCCTTCAAAGTGGGAGCCAATATAGCGGTTGTTGGTCCAAGATAGACTACTTTCCTTATCTATATTACTCTCACTCTGGAGCTTCCTGGCAACATATCCATGCATGATTGTTTGCTGATAGGCATGCAGTTTTTCATCCATGGATTCACTGCGATACTGCTGAGCGACATCCCTGGGTGTGAGTTTTTGATTATCACACAGGGAATATCTCTCAAGGAGTTCCTTCCCAACTCTCATGATCTTATCTGTTTCATGCAGATAGACTTGCTCGAGAAGCGGGCTCCTACGCTTCGAGGTTCGTAGATGTCAAGCCTCTGCCTCTCTTCTTACGTTTCAAGTAAAGGCTGTCTATGTCACTGTTGATGTGGAAGTTTCCGGTGTTGTTCAGTATTTTTCGAGTTCCAACATCAACTGCTCGGATTTCGTCTATCGTCCAATTGAGTATTCCAAACGTTGGTGTTAGGACAGGCACAGCAAACACATTGTGAGCCACTGTTTTGCGCAGTGTTCCGATGACCACATCTTTCTTAATCGGGTGTAGTATTCCCTGGTTACGGGTTCTTTATTACAGATACCATTATAGGATATGTTCTTATCTATCCCCAGGTGTATGTAGCAGTCCTCATTAGATATCGGTGAAACAGTTAGACTATTGATGACAATGTTGCTAGATTGGGTTGTTGTTTTTCCCCGCTTTACAGTCATGTATGAGCATTTATCTTGGCCAAACTCCATTCCTATATCCTTAGCAAGCAAGCAAGCAAGCAAGCAAGCAAGCAAGCAAGCAAGCAAGCAAGCAAGCAAGCAAGCAAGCAAGCAAGCAAGCAAGCAAGCAAGCAAGCAAGCAAGCAAGCAAGCAAGCAAGCAAGCAAGCAAGCAAGCAAGCAAGCAAGCAAGCAAGCAAGCAAGCAAGCAAGCAAGCAAGCAAGCAAGCAAGCAAGCAAGCAAGCAAGCAAGCAAGCAAGCAAGCAAGCAAGCAAGCAAGCAAGCAAGCAAGCAAGCAAGCAAGCAAGCAAGCAAGCAAGCAAGCAAGCAAGCAAGCAAGCAAGCAAGCAAGCAAGCAAGCAAGCAAGCAAGCAAGCAAGCAAGCAAGCAAGCAAGCAAGCAAGCAAGCAAGCAAGCAAGCAAGCAAGCAAGCAAGCAAGCAAGCAAGCAAGCAAGCAAGCAAGCAAGCAAGCAAGCAAGCAAGCAAGCAAGCAAGCAAGCAAGCAAGCAAGCAAGCAAGCAAGCAAGCAAGCAAGCAAGCAAGCAAGCAAGCAAGCAAGCAAGCAAGCAAGCAAGCAAGCAAGCAAGCAAGCAAGCAAGCAAGCAAGCAAGCAAGCAAGCAAGCAAGCAAGCAAGCAAGCAAGCAAGCAAGCAAGCAAGCAAGCAAGCAAGCAAGCAAGCAAGCAAGCAAGCAAGCAAGCAAGCAAGCAAGCAAGCAAGCAAGCAAGCAAGCAAGCAAGCAAGCAAGCAAGCAAGCAAGCAAGCAAGCAAGCAAGCAAGCAAGCAAGCAAGCAAGCAAGCAAGCAAGCAAGCAAGCAAGCAAGCAAGCAAGCAAGCAAGCAAGCAAGCAAGCAAGCAAGCAAGCAAGCAAGCAAGCAAGCAAGCAAGCAAGCAAGCAAGCAAGCAAGCAAGCAAGCAAGCAAGCAAGCAAGCAAGCAAGCAAGCAAGCAAGCAAGCAAGCAAGCAAGCAAGCAAGCAAGCAAGCAAGCAAGCAAGCAAGCAAGCAAGCAAGCAAGCAAGCAAGCAAGCAAGCAAGCAAGCAAGCAAGCAAGCAAGCAAGCAAGCAAGCAAGCAAGCAAGCAAGCAAGCAAGCAAGCAAGCAAGCAAGCAAGCAAGCAAGCAAGCAAGCAAGCAAGCAAGCAAGCAAGCAAGCAAGCAAGCAAGCAAGCAAGCAAGCAAGCAAGCAAGCAAGCAAGCAAGCAAGCAAGCAAGCAAGCAAGCAAGCAAGCAAGCAAGCAAGCAAGCAAGCAAGCAAGCAAGCAAGCAAGCAAGCAAGCAAGCAAGCAAGCAAGCAAGCAAGCAAGCAAGCAAGCAAGCAAGCAAGCAAGCAAGCAAGCAAGCAAGCAAGCAAGCAAGCAAGCAAGCAAGCAAGCAAGCAAGCAAGCAAGCAAGCAAGCAAGCAAGCAAGCAAGCAAGCAAGCAAGCAAGCAAGCAAGCAAGCAAGCAAGCAAGCAAGCAAGCAAGCAAGCAAGCAAGCAAGCAAGCAAGCAAGCAAGCAAGCAAGCAAGCAAGCAAGCAAGCAAGCAAGCAAGCAAGCAAGCAAGCAAGCAAGCAAGCAAGCAAGCAAGCAAGCAAGCAAGCAAGCAAGCAAGCAAGCAAGCAAGCAAGCAAGCAAGCAAGCAAGCAAGCAAGCAAGCAAGCAAGCAAGCAAGCAAGCAAGCAAGCAAGCAAGCAAGCAAGCAAGCAAGCAAGCAAGCAAGCAAGCAAGCAAGCAAGCAAGCAAGCAAGCAAGCAAGCAAGCAAGCAAGCAAGCAAGCAAGCAAGCAAGCAAGCAAGCAAGCAAGCAAGCAAGCAAGCAAGCAAGCAAGCAAGCAAGCAAGCAAGCAAGCAAGCAAGCAAGCAAGCAAGCAAGCAAGCAAGCAAGCAAGCAAGCAAGCAAGCAAGCAAGCAAGCAAGCAAGCAAGCAAGCAAGCAAGCAAGCAAGCAAGCAAGCAAGCAAGCAAGCAAGCAAGCAAGCAAGCAAGCAAGCAAGCAAGCAAGCAAGCAAGCAAGCAAGCAAGCAAGCAAGCAAGCAAGCAAGCAAGCAAGCAAGCAAGCAAGCAAGCAAGCAAGCAAGCAAGCAAGCAAGCAAGCAAGCAAGCAAGCAAGCAAGCAAGCAAGCAAGCAAGCAAGCAAGCAAGCAAGCAAGCAAGCAAGCAAGCAAGCAAGCAAGCAAGCAAGCAAGCAAGCAAGCAAGCAAGCAAGCAAGCAAGCAAGCAAGCAAGCAAGCAAGCAAGCAAGCAAGCAAGCAAGCAAGCAAGCAAGCAAGCAAGCAAGCAAGCAAGCAAGCAAGCAAGCAAGCAAGCAAGCAAGCAAGCAAGCAAGCATCTATGTATGTATGTATGTATGTATCTATGTATTGGTCATTCTTCCCTACATGTTTTAGTTCTGGGTGTCCTTTTACATCATGGATCGCAGGCCTCGCACACCAGGACTGAACAAAGTCTGATTCATCGCCTTGGGTCCTATACCCCTCTTGGACTCAACTCACCTCCCCAATCTCTCTAATACCCCGTCCATTATCACATCCCTAGATTCCTATCACTCTCTCATGATCATTAACATCTCTTACAACTAATACAGGCCGACTGCATATGCTCACTCCACTTTACCCTTCACTGCTCTGTATACACACATACACACCCTTATATTAACATACTTTTGCTCATAGCTTCGTACTTTCATGCACACAAACTCTTTTACTCACATATACACACACATTTCTTCTTAGCTTCGTACGGACGTATAATAACACACACACACACACATGCTTACGCACGTGCACAAGTATAACTCTTTCTACAAAACGGTTTTTTCCCCATTTCAATATATAATCTGTTTACATGGCAACACAAGAGCAAGAATGATGGAAGCATTCTACTGATATGGCTTTAATGAGGCTGTTTGCATAATTGCAAACGAATCGAATATTATTATTATTATTATTCGAAAAGCTCATTAAATTTATTGTATTCAGCCATATAGAACGATATATTTGCTATATATATATATTATATATATATACATTATATTAATAAATGTAAACTATATTTATGAAACCATAATTATTTTATTATATATATTTCAAGGGCAACCAAGGCAAATTTTGGTGCGCTTTCATCAGATAAAATACAAAATTTGTTTTATAAATGTTGACATACCCGCAGAAGAACAACCTTATGTTTTATAAAACAAATTTTATAATTTATCTGATGAAAGCGCTCCAAAATTTGCCTTGGTTGCCCTTGAAATATATATAAAATAATTATGCTTTTATAAATATAGTTCCCGTTTATTAATATAATGAATATTTACTCCAAACTGTTGAGTGCTTTATATCAGTTATAAAACTTTAAGTTTGTTGAATTCCAACAAATTAAATATAACCTTTGTATATATATATATATATATATAACTGTTTCTACTTTAGGCACAAGGCCAGCAATTACTCAGTGCATTACTGGTACTTTATTTTATCGACCCCGTAAGGATGAAAGGCAAAGACAACCTCGGCGGGATTTGAACTCAGATCGTAAAGGGACGTAACTATGCTAGAAAGCATGGTGTCTGACCCTCTACCGGTACTGCCAATCCATAGGAACAAGTATGACACCGACGGCAGAGCTCAAGCCGTTTCGACGGCTATTTCTCATGAAATAGTCGTTGAAACGGCTTGAGCTCTGCCGTCAGGGTCATACTTGTTCCTGACTAGGAGTAGGAAGCTGTCATTCCCTGACGTTATCTCTAGGGATACGGGAATCAGTAGACAGGACCTGGGGGGCAGCGATGGAGGACAGGGAATTCTGGGGCATGAGAGTGAGATCCATCATCTGACAGTAGTCGACGAATGATGATGATATATATATATATATATATATATTGCGTGAATATCTGGTTGTAATCACCAAAGAAAGAGTGTTCAATGTGTGATCATAGAGGTAAATATATAAAAAAGATGATCCAAGACCATGGAGCAGTGGTTCCCAGGGTGGGTTCCGCGGAAAAAGTAGAGGAGTATATTTATATTACGATCACATAACAGTATTAGACTTTGGGGTTCCCTGCAAATGTTTCTGAAAGGTCCCGCGTTTGGAAAAGTTTGAGAAAGCTTGGTCTAGAGCAGGGGTGTACAACAGGCGGCCCGCAGGCCATAATCTGGCCCTCCAGACCAGTCAGAGTGGCCCGCGATGACCGTTTTTAATTTTTACCTTGTAGACTTATTTAGAATTTTTTTCGTAACCGTAATACAATTTTCTGTTAGTTGACCTACACTAAAGGGCTTCACTGATAGGGTTATGTGTGATATAATTTCCCTGTTCTATGTTATGGAAAGAAGTTGTAGTGAATCTTTGGAATCGTGCTTAATAAATATTAATGGCCCTAATAGTTGTTCCAATGTTCAAAAGTGGCCCGCCAATGGAATATGTTGCAAACCCCTAGTCTAAAGGAAGCATCATAACTCTTTCAGAAACTGAATAATGATAACGAAACACCCCAGATTAAAAAGGCTGTGAGATTATTCTGTCTCTCTTGCAATGATCAACAGACTTATGTGCGGGGGGGGGGGGGTTGTGAGGGTGTGCGTGGGTACATGGACCTATATGTGGATATGCGCCTGTAAATATGTGGGTTTGTGCACATACGTACTAACATGCACTCGTATGTGTGTGTATGTGTGGAGTTGAGATTGTGTGCAGATGCATGCGTATGTTTTGCACGTATATGTATGCGCGTGTCTATTTATACATGTAAATACATGTGTGCACGCTTGTGTTACGAATGCCGTGAGTGTGTATGTATGTGTACGTATTTTTTTTATACGTATCCCGTGGGCTGCTTTTTCGGAAGCTACTTTATTCAAAGATCACCGGCGGTGACTTTCTGAAGGCTAAAGAATAATGTAAATACAACTTCAGTAAACTTCGAGTACCTTAGAAGGTATACGTCAGTTTGCCATGTATTTTATACAATATTTTATATTGAGCCCGTGCTTTGATTTACGCGAAACTTGTTTTATTCCATTTGTATTCCTATTTCAGAGTCAACTTCCTTTCAAAGTATCTTCCCATTATGCGCCCTTTTGGCTGTATTACATTACAGACAAGCAAGCAATCACAGACTTTTAGTATTATATAGATTACTGTTAGAAACTCCTGTGTCACCCCTCCTCCACACATGTTACTGTGTGTATCTGGCACCTCCTATATGGTACACATTACTGTCAAAACTCCTGTCTCACCTCCTGCTACACTTATGTTACTTTGTGTATCTGGCAGCACTGATATGGTACCCACCACTCTCAGAAACTCCTGTCTCACCTCCTCCTACACTTATGTTACTTTGTGTATCTGGCACCACTTATATGGTACCCACCACTGCCAGAAACTCCTGTGTCACCCCCTCCTCCACACATGTTACTATGTGTATCTGACACCACCTATACATCAATTTGTTTATACTTTAGAGTTGATCATTGCTTTCATATAAATCTTTAGAGTTGATCACTGTTTTCATATAAATCTTTTTGGCGGAAGGGGTCAATAATTTTTGCGATGTTGAGGTGGGACATGGTGCACAAAAAGTTGGGGACCACTTGGTTAAATATTACTATATTTTGTATTGTTTCATTTGTCAGTATTTGCTCTTTGTATTTTTCTACTACATTGTACCGGCTTTTAAAAACAAATTTATTGGTCTTTTACTACATATCTCACAATACTTCGTATTAACTACAATGTTATCTCTTTCCATCTCTCTCTCACTCTCTCTCTATATATATATATGAATGTACCTATTGTATATTTAATAATGTACTGTATGTTTATTTTAAAACATTTTAAAAACATTTCGTTATGAATTTAAGGTAGTGAGTGACTAACGGCACATACCTAGCTTCAGCAAAAACAAATTGCTGACGCTAGGTATGTGACGTAAGTCACTACCTTAAACACATAACGAAAGGCCTTCAAAATGTTTTTAAATAAACATACAATATATTATGAAATATACAATACGTACATTCATATATACATCGCTATTTCAGAGCACTAACATAAATATATATATATATATGTATATATATTTATATATCCGTCTAACCCATGCTAGCGTGGAAAATAAACGTTAAACGATGATGATGATATATATATATATACATATATAGGATATCCCCCAAAAATGTATAAACACTTAAACAGTATTCGAATGAATATGTTTATACATTTTGGGGGGAAACCCTGTATATATGTTGCGGTAAAAAACCGAGAGGTGAGGTAATAACCAAAGCTGGAAGAGAACTCAGCCCAAAGAACAAGTTTGGTCTAGATTTAGTTCCAGAACAAATTAACAAACCATACTTGAGAACACGCGTTTCATCCGATGGATTCTTCAACTCATATATCGTTTATATATATATATATATATTTATATATATATCTTTGTTTTGGAAGGTTTTTGATATAAAATCGTGTGTTGAAACAAATATTGTTATATTTAGGGTGAGTCATGTTGTTCGAATATTGCCAGAAATATATAATAAAACATTGAGTTTTATTATATATTTCTGGCAATGTTATAACATGACCCTCCGCAAATATAATAATATATATATGTACGTCAATACTCATCTTTTTTCATTTCTTAGAGGGTTCTAAACTACACTATCAGGCTAACGTTTATAAAAAATATGGCGAAAGCTTCTATTTCTATTTTCAAACTCGCTCGCTGTTTCAAAACAAAGTTACTTGTTTATAGAGATATGATGTTTTTTTTACAAAATGAAAAATAACCGAGGTGTCCTACACTCGTGAAAGTATAAAGAAAAAAAGATGAAATCGAAAATGCAACTGGAGTCTTATTTAAAAAATATATATATATATTTATTTGGTTCCTGTACCGGTTTCGCAGTTCTTCTGCTTTTCAAAAGTAGAGTTGAGATGTGAGAAAAACCACAGACATTTTCGATTTCATCTTTTTTTCTTTATATATATATATATATATATATATATATATAAGCTACTTAACAAAAATAGAGGAGGATAAACGCGTTGGTCACTGATGATATGTTGGCAATCAAAAATTAATAATATTTTAATGGTTATTGGCTGCCAAAATAGACGTTTGCAATTTTGAACCCTAGTGTTAGAACTGCTGGTCCATCCGGGGTCACAGGTTCTGACAAATTAGTCAAATGGTATACTTAAAATATTAGGACGAAAAATTAAAACAACATTAAAAAAAAACTAAACTTACTTAGGTTGAAATAGTTGGACGACATTTAAAATCACACAAAGAGAATTGGTAAAATCCAGGAGACAAAAGGTACACAGAAAGAGAGATACTGAGAATATGACGGTCAAAGAGAAGACAATTTTCGCTGGTTCTAACCAGCACGAAAAAATGGGTGTGCTTGACACCAACTCCAAAACGAAATAACGCGAGAAGTGTCACATGACACATACTTGTGACGTGGCATATTTTAATTTAATATTGGTAATGATATATATATAATAAATTCTTGTGTGTGTATGTGTGTGTGTATGTATATATATATATATATATATTTATATATAAAATATTAATAAACATATATATAATATATTATATATATATATATATTAATATATACTAAATTTATCTATATTTTATAAAAATAGTGTT
>CAXHJY010000241.1:17500-20000 GCA_964016885.1 Eledone cirrhosa | reverse complement strand
TATATATATATATATATATATATAGTTTAAGGAAACAACAGAGGTACAAAAAGTCTGATTAGGAAAAAGGGATAGAAAGTTCGGCGTGTCGGGCTTTAGCCCTTCATCAGGATATATATATATATATACGAGTATATATATATATATAAATATTTATATACATACATACAAATATAAAAATATATATATATATAGAGAGAGAGATAGAGGGATATATATATATATATATAGCTTTATGATATAGCTTTATTATATTAATAGAAATCACTTCTACAGGACTAGAACTGTTTCATTCGTGATTTCATACGAATGAAACAGTTCTAGTCCTGTAGAAATCCTTTCTATATCTATAATAAAAATCCCTATACTCTACCAATGCATTGAGTACCTTTCTTAAATGTGCTTAGCCCTATCCCCGACACAAATCGGGAATCTACACACACACACATATATATATATATATAGGAACAAGTAAGACCCCGACGGCTGAGCTCAAGCCGTTTCGACGGCTAATTCTGAGCTCAGCCGTCGAGGACTTACTTGTTCCTATTACCCACTCTACTACCCTAAGTATTGAGTACTTTGGTGCGTTATGGTCCACCTGGTTCCTTACCACATTTCCTTCGTTATATATATATATATATATATATATGCGTACGTGTGTGTGTGTAGGGTGATGATGATGCTGAGGGTGGAGTGAATGTTGTGGTGGTGGTGGTGTTGATGATGATGATGATGGCAGTGGTGGAGGAGATGGAGGCGGTGGTGTAGGTGTCGTTAAATAGTAGGTGATCAGTGAGGATTCTGCGTTGCGAATTCAACACAATGGGGCAGAACGGGTGGGGTAGGGTGTTGGGGTGGGTTTCATGTTATAAAAGACAATGGTGGGAGGTAAGACATGCGAAAGAGAAGGGGGGTGAAGAGGGGGGGGGGGGTATTAAGGAGAACACTTTGTTAAGTTAGTTTAAAACAGGAGTTAAAAGGAATAGCGGCAAATATAGACACATACAGGGGAAGGTTATGGTGGTGGGGTGGTGCTGGTAGGAGGAATATCTTATATTTTATACCTTCCATTCTTTCTTTCGAAATGTCTTTACTTCTTCGTCTTCTATCTATCTATCTATCAATCAATCTCGTTCTCTCTCTCTCTCACTGTGTGTGTGTGTGTGTGTGTGTGTGTGTGTGTGTGTGTGTGTGTGTGTGTGTGTGTGTGTGTGTGTGTGTGTGTGTGTGTGTGTGTGTGTGTGTGTGTGTGTGTGTCTCGCCTCTCTCTCTCTCCACACACAGTATCTATCTATCTAGTAACTCTTTCTCTCTCATATATAGATATAAGCCCTCTCTCTCTCTCAGATTCTTCTCCATGTGTGTTTACAAAAACACACACACACACACATTATATATATATATAGAGAGAGAGAGGGGCAGAGAGAGAGAGGGGCAGAAAGAGAGAGAGAGGGGCAGAAAGAGAGAGAGAGGGACAGAGAGAGGGGCAGAGAGAGAGACAGAGAGAGAGAGGGGCAGAAAGAGAGAGAGACAGAGGCAGAGAGAGAGAGAGGCAGAGAGAGAGAGGGGCAGAAAGAGAGAGAGAGGGGCAGAAAGGGAGAGAGAGGGGCAGAGAGAGAGACAGAGAGAGCCAGAGCGAAAGATAGAGAGAGAGAGAGAGAGAGGCAGAGAGAGAGAGAGAAAGATAGAAAGAAAGGGAGAGAGAGAAATAGGGGGTGTTGAAAGAAGATTGTTGTAAAGACCACCTGAGTGTCTTTGTTAAGGTTTTATACGTCAATTATGCAAATATCAATTGACAAACAGCAGCCTCCACTCCACCACCACTCACCCTCCCACTTACTAGTGAGGTGTAAAGCTTCAAGTATTACTTTACATAATGGGAGCACTTCTATTGTTAAACATCTTGTTAACAATGTTGTTGTGACTATGACCTCTGCACCTATTTTTTTCTTCTCTTTTTCTCTTTTAACTCCTTCGTTTCTTTTACCATCCTCCTCCGACTTCTACTCCTTCTTCAACTTCTTATTTTCGACTCCTTTATTTATTATTTCCCCCTTTTTTTTAAAAATATGCTTTTTTTTTTTTACATGTTTTCTTCCGTACCTCCTATCATCTTTTCTACATCTTTTCTACAGTTTTTCTGTTGTCACTTTCTATTTTCCACATCTAATTCTCTTTCCACCCACACAAATTCATTTCTTCTTCTTCTTCTTCTGCTGCTTCTGCTTCTTCTTCTGCTTCTTCTTCTTCGTCGTCTTCCTTCTTCGCAAACACCAACAACAAAACACCTCAAGTGCTAACAACAACACTTCACTACTACAACAACCATCAACTTTTTCCTTTTCGTCATCTTTCTCCTTCATAGTTTGTCCTCTGACATCTTCGTCTCTCTTCTAATTTTTCTCTCTTCTCTTGTGAATAATTCCATGTATAATCAATGTATCATAGAAGTTATGGGACAATCATGCAAAATATCAACGTTTCGAGTTTTCTACTC
>CAXHJY010000241.1:0-12500 GCA_964016885.1 Eledone cirrhosa | reverse complement strand
CACATACACACACACACACACCACACACACCACACACACACACACACCATATAACCACATACACACACAACAGTATGTACCATGAACCAATCACAGATACGAAACAGCCGCTCTCTCCGCTCTCCCAAGAGTTACCAGTCCCAGCCAGATGCAGGTGCCGTTTCTTAAAGGATTAAATAAACTAACTTACAAATTCTTATCAAATGTAGTTTATATTTTCTCTTAAATTTCTTTTTTCTGTCTTTCTTCACTGTTATTGGAGGTGGAGTAGCATTATAACTAACAGGGCGGTGGATTGGCAGTATCGGTAGTGAGTCGGACACCATGCTTTGCAGCATAGAGATACGGCCCTTTACAGTCTGAGTTCAAATCAGTATCGGTAGAGAGTCGGTCGCCTGCCTACTTTCCAGCATAGAGTTACGTCCCTTCACAGTCTGAGTTCAAATCCCGTCGAGGTTAGCTTTGCCTGTTCATCCTTACGGGGTCGATAAAATAAAGTACCAGTAATGTACTGGTTTTATTGCTGGCCTTGTGCCTAAAGTAGAAACAATATGAGGGCGGTGGATTGGCAGTATCGGTAGAGAGTCGGACACCATGCTTTGCAGCATAGAGTTACGGCCCTTTACAGTCTGAGTTCAAATCAGTATCGGTAGAGTGTCGGACGCCTACTTTCCAGCATAGAGTTACGTCCCTTCACAGTCTGAGTTCAAATCCCGTCGAGGTTAGCTTTGCCTTTCATCCTTACGGGGTCGATAAAATAAAGTACCAGTAATGTACTGTTTTAAAGTACCAGTAATGTACTGGTTTTATTGCTGGCCTTGTGCCTAAAGTAGAAACAATTATTATTATTACTATTTACAGAAGTGCAGTGGATTGGCAGTATCGGTAGAGTCGGATGCTATGCTTTGCAGCATAGAGTTATGGCCCTTTATGGTCTGAGCTCAAAAACATAAAGCACCAGTAATGGACTGGAGTTGCTTTAATCGACTTTCCCACCCCCTTCAAATGTGTGTGACTGTGTGTGTGTGTGTCTGTGTGTGTGTGTGTCTGTGTGTGTCTGTGTGTATTTAAGTACGTACGTAAGTATATTTTAAAGAACAGCAGGATTACGAATGCACCTAATATTTTGGCAATGTGCCAGAAAAGCTAGGAGGACCAGTATTGAACCATGTGGTTATTTGTTCACTGGAACGACCGTAAAACAATGAACTAATTACTGCATCCCTTTGTTTTTCTTATTCCTTCAATGTAGGTACATTATATATATACATAAGTAGAAACAATTATATATATACATAAATATATAGTATATAAAGAAAGAAAACATCAATGTATATATATATATATATATATATATATATATATATATATATATATACACACACACATATATATATATATAGTATATAAAGAAAGAAAACATATATATATATATATATATATATATATAAAGAAAGCATGTGCATGTATATATATACTTATATATACATGCACAAGAAAGAAAGCACGTGTGTATGTGTATATATACAGCTATATATATATACAGCTATATATATAGAAAGAAAGCATTTGTATGTATATATATATATATATATATATATATATAAGTGTGTGTTGGTGTGGGGATATTTGAGTGCATGCGTGTTGTTCTCTGGTGTTGTAGTTACATGTTATGGGCCCACCTCCTCTCCTAAGTACATTTACGAATGTACACCCAAGACACACTCTTGTTATTTTTGACAAGGTTCAAACGACACAAAGGTCAGCCATTTTGACAACAGGCACATACAGACATATACACACTTTCATACATTCATACATTCATAGACATACATATATTCATACACACAGCTAACACTGGTAAATGGTACATCACTTTCTCGTCCGCCTATCTTCTCTCCCTCTTTCTCTCTCTAGCACTCTGTGTCTTTCTTTCTCTCCCTCTCACTCTCTCCCTCTTTGGCACTCTCTGTGTCTTTCTCTCTTTCTCTCCCTCTTTAGTAATCTCTGCATGTTTCTCTCTTTTGCTCTCAAGTACTCTCTCTCTCTCTCTCTCTCTCTCTCTCTCTCTCTCTCTCTCTCTCTCTCTCTCTCTCTCTCTGGTTTTAGTAATGAAAGGGCGACAAGATAAAAGAAACAAAATTCAGTTATGTACGTTTTTGTTACACATAGAGAGAGAGAGAGAGAGAGAGAGAGAGAGAGAGAGAGACATTATATATATATCCACATGGCGGTGGATTGGCAGTATCGGTAGAGGGTCGGACGCCATGCTTTGACGCATAGAGTTACGGCCCTTACCATTCTGAGTTCAAATCTCGCCGAGGTTAACTTTGCCTTTCATCCTTACGGGGTCGATAATTATAAAGTACCAGTAATGCACTGGGTAATTGCTGGCCTTGTGCCAAAAAGTAGAAACAATTATATATATATATTATATATATAAATATTCTATTATATCATACTCTGCTCTGTAAGAGCATAGAGTGCTCAACCGGCATACCGCCTATGGAAGCATCTTAGCTACCACCAGACACACATATATATATATATATATACGTATATACGTATATATATATATATAAAGAAGGAAATGTGGTAAGGAACCCGATGGACCATAACGCACCAAAGTACTCAGTACTTAGGGTAGTAGAGTGGGTAGTAATTCTGGACTAAATGAAAATATTCATTTAGTCCAGAATTAGCCGTCGAAACGGCTTGAGCTCAGCCGTCGGGGTCCTACTCGTTCCTATATATATATATATATATATATATATATATATAAGATAAGTTTATCCCGGGTTCAATCGGGGGTAACCACAGTAAGGTACTCAATACATAGCAGTGAATAAATATTTAATATATGTGTGTGTGTGTGAGAGAGAGAGAGAGCAGGCTGTTTCGTTGATCAAGCAACTGAAACACTCGTCGTTGGAAGTGACGGAAGCCCGACAACACAAGCGCACACACACACACACACACACACATACACGTACACACAGACACACATATATGTCTATAGGTATGTCTCTGTATGTCTCTGTATTTGAGTGTGTTGTTTTTGTTTTGTTTTTCATTATTCGGTCTCTTTCTGCCGTTCCCGCCATCAATACACCCGTTACTACTACTACTACTACTACCAATACCACTACTACCACTACTACTACTATTTCTACCACTACTACCACAACCACTACTGCTACCATCATTACCACTACCACTACCATGATCACTACCACTGCTACCACTATTACTATTACTACCACTACCACAACCACTACTACCACCACAACCACTACTATTACTACCACCACAACCACTACTATTACTACTACTACCACCACCACGACCACTACCACGACCACCACTACTACCACTACCACGACCACTACTACCACAACTACCACGACCACTACTACTACCACGACTACTACTACTACTACCACGACCACTACTACTACTACTACTACTACTACTACCACAACCACTACTACTACAATAACCATCACTACCATCTGCCAGTCACCAGCTACCACCGCCACTACATCCAACATATACGTCACATCTGCTGCCATCACCCTCACCATCACCGCCATTGCTACCACCGCCATTACCATCTTCAGCATGATACCACGAACGTCATCATCATCATCAACAGCAGCAACAGCATCACGAACGTTACATCACCAATGGCATCGCCGCCGCCACCAACCACCACCATCGCCACCATCACCACCTCCACCGCCATCACCACCAAGTCCACATTCATCATTATCCACATCATTTCATCACCATCATTTCATCACCATCATTATCACCATCACAACCATCAGCACCACCAGCCTTTCATGTGTAATCCCCTTCCTTCACCCCTCAACCATCACCATAACAGTCCCTCCTTACCATCGCGACCACTATCCATCTGTTGTTAATATCAAGATGGTGGTGAGGGGAGTGGTGTGCATGACAGTGGTGGAGGTGGTGTTGTTGGTGGTGGTGGTGATAGTTATGGTGGTAGTGGTGGTGTTGGTGGAGGTGGGAGTAGTGGTGTTGCTGGCGTGTGGTGGTTGTGTTGTTGGTGGTGGTGGTGTTGGTGGTGGTGGTGGTGTTGGTGGTAGTAGTGGTGTTGCTGGCGTGTGGTGGTTGTGTTGTTGTTGGTGGTGGTAGTGGTGGTTTTGGCAAATGGTGGATGTTCCGGTTGTTCGTGTTGTTGTTGGTGGTGGTGGTGATGGTAGTGAGGGTGTTGATGATGGTGGTGAGGGTGTTGATGGTGCTGGTGAGCTTGTGATGGTGGTGAGGGTGTTGATGGTGCTGGTGGTGGTGAGGGTGAGCTTGTGATGGTGGTGGTAGTGGTGGTGAGCTTGTATTGCTGGTGGTCGTGTGGTTGTTTTGATGGTGGTAGTGGTGAGGTTGTGATGGTGTTGGTGATATTGGTGGTGGTGTTGATGATGGTGAGCGTGTTAAAGATGGTGGTGGTGGTGGTGAGATTGTTGATGATGGTTATGAGGACGATGTTGATGATGGTAGTGGTGGTGTTGATGGTGGTGGTGATGGTTGTGATGGTTGTGAAGATAATATGAGAGCCTTGTGTGCCTTTTTAAGCTGTGATGGATGAGTGCTTCAGGAGCTGTCGAAACCTCAGATTGCTAAATACTGTAGTAGTAGTAGTAGTAATAGTAGTAGTAGTAGTAGTAGTAGTGATGGTGATAGTAGTAGTAGTAGTAGTAGTAGTAGTGGTGGTGGTGGTGGCAGTGGTAGTTGTTTTTGTTGTGCAAACACAGCTAATATAGCGTGATCATCTATCACATACCACTACGACCATCACCACTGCTACCACCACCACCACCATTACTACTACCACCACCACCACCACCACCACTACTACCACCACCACTACTACGACGACCACAACGACCACCATTACTACTACTACTACTACCACCACCAACCACTATCACAACTACCACACGAGAATGAAGACAACGGTTATAAGGTGTGTGTGTGTGTGTGTGAACGTACGTGTATATGTATGCGTGTGTGTATGTCTATGCATGCGTGTGTGTGTGTTACGTGAAAAAAAGGGTAGAAAAAATAAGAATAACGAAATGCTTAGGTATGTCAATAAGGTTGTAAAATCTGGTGACAGGGAGGAGATATGGCAACAGTGGTGAAGTGATGTATATATTTATATATATATATATATATATATATATATACACATATATTTTTATATATATATATATATTTATGTATGCATATATATATATATATATATATATATATATATATATTTATGTATATATATATATATATATATATATATTTATGTATATATATATATATATTTATGTATGTATATATATATATATATATATACACATATATTTTTATATATATATATATATTTATGTATGCATATATATATATATATATATATATATTTATGTATATATATATATATATATATTTATGTATATATATATATATATATATTTATGTATGTATATATATATATATATATACACATATATATTTATGTATATATATAATATATATATATACACATATATATTTATGTATATATATATATATATATATACACATATATATTTATGTATATATATATATATATATATATACACATATATTTTTATGTATATATATATATATATATATACACATATATATTTATGTATATATATATATATATATATACACATATATATTTATGTATGTATATATATATATATATATATATATATATACACATATATATTTATGTATATATATATATATATTTATGTATGTATATATATATATATTTATGTATATATATATACACATATATTTATGTATATATATATACACATATATTTATGTATATATATATATATATTTATGTATATATATATATATATATATATATACACACATATATACAGACGACGTGACCATCAACTGCAGCCAAGGAAGTCCCTGGTCGTGACGGTCCTCCGTACCACCGGATTCTGGCTTCTGTGGCCGAGTGAGTGGGACCGTCACTCTACACTGGCCCTCCCTCCCACTATAAACCTTTCTCGCACAGGTTTTTTCTTTAGCGTGCACTCCCAAAGCCCTGCAGCGATGGGCGAGGGGCGGGTGTAACAAGTGCAGGGGAAAGGCATCAGCAGCTGCCCCAAGCGATTCCGGTCTCTTCCCCTGCCCCCACTGTCCCCGGACCTGCAAGTCAAGGATCGGCCTCCATAGCCACCTTCGCGCCCACGGTAGACGGGAACAACAATGAAGAAGATGTCATCATCGTTTACGATGGACAACCAAGATATATATACGTGTTCTATCTCCCTCTCTTTCTGTATATATATATATATGGTGGCTGCCAACTCGTTTTCGAGTACGGCCACTACTTTATATCCATGTAGGAGAACCCCTACCGATGCGCTGAACAAGTGTGACTTTTTAGTCCAGCCAGCGACTTGAAAACTCTGATACAAACACTATACTTGTAACAATTATTGACACATAGTGCTGGGCCCATGGTACCATGTGACGACAAGTACAGAGAGATCTCCAGATATAAAGCAATGCCTGTGCCGTGAAGCTTTTTTAGTGAGCAAAGGCACTGCACAAAGCCAGTCCCACTCTCTTAACCAAGATGATATTTACCAAAAAGAAGAACAAATCAACATCATTCGATACCATCAGGGTTGCAGGTGTTATATCAGAGTTTTCCTTCTCCTAGAATTCTGCCTTGACAAAGGCTAAGGGGTCATCTCTCCCGGAGATTTTGGATGGCTATTGACTCTTAAGAGCTCCTTTGCCCTTTGACAGGTTTTGTTTTTAGTCCTGCAGGATGTCCAAAGTCACCCTCCTCACCAAGAAACCTTGGTGGGGTTGCAGTTTAGTCGCAACGACCCGACCATGGGACAGGTTGTACTGAATACATGTTACCAGTAGCACCAACTGGTAACCTGACATACATATATATATATATATATAATGAAAAATTGAACGGGAACAAAACAGAGAGGCAGTACAACAAATGTTTATTAATTTCACGCTCTTGAGAGTGGGGTAGTGGTGGTGGGGAACGACGTTTCGGGCATAAGGCCTTCTTCAGGTGAAAAGTGTGTGGGAAGAGAGTTCAAAGGGTGTGTAGGGGAGTGGTGGAGAGACATATAACAAAAAGGGGATATATATATATACAGCGAGATAGATAGATAGATATATCTACAGAGAGATAGATAGAGAGAGAAAGAGAGCGAGAGAGAGAATAAAGCAAAAGAAAGACAGAAAGACAGCGAAAAAAAAAAAGGAAGGGCAACGCATGTTTCTTATGACATTTATTGCGTAGTATTCTAAGTAGTGATTCCTCACCTCCTGGGCCGGACTAATTACATGTGTAGCTACCACCCGGTAGATACATGACTATTGGCAACTCTTAACAGGCTAACATTCTTGACACAGCCTTTAAAAAAATGGCGAACAAAAATATATCTAGTCGCTAGATGGTGTTAAACTATTTTATTGTGTAAAGTAATATATAGAGATATATATAGACGATAAGTCGTGGAAATCTATTTTATTGTGTTATATATATACATACGTATCTCTCTCTCTCTCTCTCTCTCTCGAGAGAGAGAGAGAGAGAGAGAGAGAGAGGTGGGGTGGGGGAGTGAAATCGTATAAAATTATTTTATTGTGTAATATATACATACATTCACACACATATATATATGTATGTGTGTGCGTGTATATATATATATATATATATATATATATATATATTCAGGGTCTCCCCAAAATGTATACATATATTTATTAGAATGCTGTTAAAGTGTATATACATTTTTGGAGGACATCCTGTATATATATATATACACAAATACATACATATATATGTGTGCGTGTGTATGTTTATATACATGCATGTATATATATGTGTGTGTGTGTGTATATATATAGAGAGAGAGAGGGGGAGAGGGATAGAGGGAGGGAGGGAGAGGATAGAGGGAGGGAGAGAGAGAGAAAGAAAGAGAGGAGGAATAACGTTGTGTCGTCTTTACCTAGTTTATTGTGTAAGAACAGAAAAAGAAAAGAAAAACGCTGCCAAAGAAACCATACGTTGTCATAACAAACGTTTCTTGGGTCTGGAAGTACTGAGAATGACCTAATACAGATATCACCAACAGATATCTTATGCTATATCTGCAGATACGGAATGGGATATACACCGGTTTCTACGATGCATGCTCCAGTTGTTCGATAGGTCTGTTCGAAAGTTAGCAACCTGCTCCACAAAATTAACGTTAATGACTCAAAGTATTCCACTGACACCTGCTTTTCTTAGCGTAATTCTCAGGGAGATTCAGCATGGGGAAGTTTGTGTTAGCCCTTTATCATTTACGTTACTCTAAATATACTATTATATTTTCACGGCAATGGCTGTACCTTATAATGGTTTCATATATAGGCACAAGGCCAGCAAATACCCAGTGTATTACTGGTACTTTATTTTATCGACCCCGTAAGGATGAAAGACAAAGTCAACCTCGGCGGGATTTGAACTCAGATCGTAAAGGGACGTAACTATGCTAGAAAGCATGGCGTCCCACCCTCTACCGATACTGCCAATCAATGACTCTAAATTGTACATCAATATACACTCTTGACAGGTGCAATGTCTCCGAACACGGAAAAGCTGAACTCCCACCGTCATTGCCGCCATCTCTCTCGCCGTCCCCCATCTCTCTGTATAGTGAGCCAATGGGGTCCCACGTGCTGGCCGCCCCACAGCCCCGACGGACAGAATGAAGAAGGCATTTCTCTGGAGGATGGTAAGGGAAAATATAATTATCTCACATAATATCGGATCTATGAGATCTTGATATTATTTATTTTGAGAACAATACCCTTAACATCAGTATGAACGGCCAGTTTCAGCCTGTTTGAACAGAAGGAGGTGAGAGAATTCTGGCCGGATATATGCCTGGTTTAAATGCTAAAAGGTTAAGGCACTTTCCTTTTGTAATTACAGATATAAAAATCTATCCATTTTTCTTTCCGCCCGAGCTGGAGCAACATGAAATTAAGTATCTTGTTCGGGCACAGAATGCAGCACCTGATTGGAGAATTGAATTGAGGATATTACGATTGAAAGGAAAACATCTTAACCACTAAGCCACGCATCTTCACACCCCTCCTCCACCATCACTCAACACACACACGTCACCCACTCCGTAGGGGTCACTGCACGCTATTTACTCTGTTCTATTACCATTGTGTACCTTGAATCACTGATTTCATCTAGCTTGTGTTATTACCCAATAATATATCTATCGCTTTCTTTCATTCATGCGAGATCGATAATGTAAATATTTACTAATATCATACTATCGATTCAATGCACATTGCTCCTCCCATACAAGGAAATCAATAAGTTACATTTAGATATTGATTTCTTAGATACAATACTGTAAACATGATATACAATAACACCCACTCACACGTGTTACGCGGGTTTAAACAGTGCGGTTTTGAAAACACGCGATCAGAAAATATTAGGTCGTCAAATATGACATTTGTAGAGATCTGTTTTTTATTCTACAAATTTCTACAAATTTCATACTTGACGCCTCAATATATTAAGAATAAAAATGGAAGCAATAAAATTGTTCCATTAAAAGAGAAAAGAATTATTCCATATAAAAACACGCCTAATAATGGTTTCTACTTTTGGCACAAGGCCAGTAATTACCCCCAGTGCATTACTGGTGATTTATTTTACCCCTAAAGGGCGAGGTTGATCTACCTTGGCGGTATTTGATCTTACAATGTACATAAACGGCTGTAAGTAAAATACTAATTCTATCAATAATAATATTTGTTTCTACTTTTTGGCACAAGGCCAGCAATTACCCTAGTGTATTACTGGTACTATATTTTATCGACCCCGTAAGGATGAAAGGCAAAGTTAACCTCGGGGGGGATTTGAACTCAGATCATAAAGGACCATAACTCTATGCTGCAACGCATGGTGTCCTAATTCTGGTTTCTACTTTTGGCACAAGACCAGCAATTACCCTAGTGTATTACTGGTACTTTATTTTATTGACCTCCGTAAGAATAAAAGACAAAGTTAACCTCGGCGGGATTCGAACTCGGAACGTAAAGGGCCATAACTCGGTGGTTTCTAATTCAGGCTCAAGGCCAGTAAATTGGAGTGAGGGGGAATCTAGGTATTAGATTTACTCAAGTATTTGACTGGTACTTTATTTTATTGACCCCGGATAAATAAAGGTAAATTTGACCCATGACGGTATTTGAACTCTACGATAATATATATATATTATTTAGTCTGATAATGGGGTTAAAACCCCTCGGAGAAATGGAAAAAGATGAGTATTGACGTACAGGCTAAATAATTTTCTTTAATTTCTTTAGTCAAAATACGGCGATAGCTTACATTTATAATTTCAAAACTAGCTCGCTGTTTCGAAAATATTCTTACTTCATATATATATATATATATATATATATATATATATATATCTGTGTGTGTATGTTGGTGTATACACATACACATCAGGCAGACACACACACATACTGCATATATACTGTATATATATATATATATATACAATCTCAGTCTTGGTCAGATATGTATCTGTAAATACAAATAGAGCGATATATATATATATATATATAGAGGAGAGAGAGAGAGAGAGAGAGAGAGAGAGAGAGAGAGAGAGAGAGAGAGAGAGAGAGGAGAGAGAGAGAGAGAGAGAGAGAGAGAGAGAGAGAGAGGGGGGGGGGAGAGGAGGGGGATAAAGAAAGAAAGAACTTTGAAAAGACTCTTTGAAAAGACAAAATAGAACAAGAGCGAATGTAATTATATTTTCTAAAGTTGAAAGAAGCAGGAGATGAAAAGAAGGGGAGTGTGGGGGTGATAGTGAGAGTGAAAGGAAGAGAAAGACATTCTTAGGCTAGACAGGAAGGAGGAGGTGTATTAGATAGTGGTGGGTGTATGGGGTGGAAATTGAATGGAGATAGGGGAAGGGGGACACAGTTATGTTGTAATGGTAAAAGAGTATAAATGGGTGCAGGTTATGCATTTATACATACGTATATGTGTGTGTGTATATATATATAACATATATAGACACACGCATACATAGTGACTTATAAGCGCGTGTATATATATGTGTATATATATATATATTTCTATATATATATATATATAAATGTGTGTATATATATATATAAATGTGTGTATATATATATATGTGTATATATATATTTCTATATATATATATATATAAATGTGTGTATATATATATATAAATGTGTGTATATATATATATGTGTATATATATATACATATACATATAGATGTATATATATATATATATATATATATATATATATATATATATATATATATATACTGTATTTATATATATACACATATAGATGTATATATATATAGTTTATATATATATATACATATAGATGTATATATATATATAGTGTATATATAATATATACATATAGATGTATATATATAGTGTATATATATATATATATTATATATACATATAGATGTATATATATATATAGTGTATATATATATATATACATATAGATGTATATATATATATATATAGCGTATATATATATATATATATATACATATAGATGTATATATATATAGCGTATAAATATACATATAGATGTATATATATATATATATAGCGTATATATATATATATATAGATGTATATATATATATATATATATAGCGTATATATATATATAGATGTATATATATATATATATAGCGTATATATATATATATATAGATGTATATATATATATATATAGCGTATATATATATATATATACATATATATATATATATATATAGCGTATATATATATATATATATACATATATATATATATATATAGCGTATATATATATTATATATATGTATATATATATATATATAAACATAAAAAAAAAATATATATATAGCGTATGTATATATATATAGCGTATATATATATAGATGTATATACATATAGCGTATATATATATATATATACATATAGATATATATATACATATAGATATATATATATGTATATATACATATAGATGTGTATATATATATATATATATAGATGTATATTTATATATAGCGTATATATATACATATAGATGTATATATATATATACATATAGATGTATATATATATAGCGTATATATATATACATATATATATATATATAGCGTATATATATACATATATATATGTATATATATATATATATATATATATATATATACATATATACATATATAGCGTATATATATATATATATATATATATATATACATATATAGCGTATATATATATATATATATACATATACATGTATATATATATATATACATATACATGTATATATATATATATAATACATGTATACATATACATGTA
>CAXHJY010000239.1:85000-91348 GCA_964016885.1 Eledone cirrhosa | reverse complement strand
GTATACTAATATATATATATATTTATACAACGTTATATATATACATTCCTCATTCTAAGTGTTGTTATTGTTGGAGTTAGCTTAAAAATTGATAAAATGGTAGAAGGGACAAGGTGTTAAAGGAACAAAATAACAAAAAAAGTGTCAAACTTCTTGGTCAGTTCTGAGAGCATTCCTCAGTCAGAAGTCTATAGAATTCTTTCTGGGGTGAGGCTTCCCTGAGGTGTTTTTGCCTGCTATTGTTCAATATATTTGACCTCTACCATTATTTTGGTAGTGTTGTTGGTGTTGTGGTTAGCTTATATCTTCCTGCTGATAACAATTTAGAAGTATCCAGTTTGTGTTTTGTTCTTCATCCCTCCTGCCACCATCGTAGTGGTGGTGGTGGTGGGCAGTTATAATTAAATAATTAATATAATTTGTATAATTTGAAAATAAATAAATAAATAGAGAATAAAGAATAAAGAATAAAGAATAAAGAATAAATGTAAAATTGGTGAAAAAGTAATGAAAATGAATAGGGAGAAGTGAGAAATAATGTAGGATAAAATGTGTGTGTGTGCTATAACCAATCTCAAGGTCAGAATATGTTGGATAGATTGGTATGAGACAAGATGTTAAGATGAGATATTCAAACTAAATGTGTTTGTGTTATAATCAATCTCAACTTTAAAATAAATATAAGGTGATACAGTGAAGAGGGCAGAAAACAAATAACAAATTAATAAAGAGAAATCAAGATTTAAGATTGGAACTTGAAAATCAGAAATCTAGTAAATTAAAAGTGTTTGTGTTATAGATGTTGGCTAAATTATTATGGCTGTGTCCGATTCTATCTCTAGGCTATCATGGTGTTTGCTCCGCCTGGGTTGTTCCCTATGGCTTGAGGGGAGTTCACAACCTAGGGTGTTGTTATTGCCCATATAGCTTGAGGGAGGTCTGGCCGAGAGGTGTTTTCATGTTCTGTAGAAGTCCCTATAGCTTGAGGGGAGTTCACATCTTCTTGTGTTGCTACTGTCCATATATCTTGAGAAAGGTCCCGGCTCAAAGGTGTCTGCATGTCCCGAAGAAGTCGGTTCTGAGGTTTATCAGGCCGCTTCCACCTCTTAGTATCTCGAGGGTCTCGTTCAGGCATAGTTTGCATATGCAAGATCCCCCTTTATCGGGTGGTACTTTCCTGATTATGTACCAGGACAGAGAGTATGGGGTCCTGTCCAGCTTAAGCTTCCAGATCAGGTCGGAGAGAGCTGTGCTTTTCCTTTTGGCCTCCTTCTTGAATGAATGGCGATGGTTGTACCAGCGGTCCTTAAAGCTCGTTGATGTGGCTCCTATGTAGAGGTGTTCGGAGTTGGGGTTTTTTTTACCCTACAACCGTACACTAGGTTCTTCTTGAGGCATTCATTACCAAGGGGGCATGATTCGGGGTTTCTGCAGTTGCAGAGGGTGGTCGGCCTCTGCGTGCCTAGATTAGGGTTCCCGTTATGTGTTACATGTTGGTCTTCCCCCAGGCTCGGTGGGGGGTCCTCGGGTCTGTTTGGGTTTTTTGGGTGGGCTCTGGGTCCCCCCTTCCCTCCTTTCACATGGTTCTGATGAGTGTTTGTATTGCCATCTTCTGGTTGTGTGTGGTTTTTAAGCCTACTTCTGTTGATGCTAGCTATGTGTTGGGCCAAATTTCTCGTGGTGCAATACGAAAGCTTCACAGTGTGTCTGTTGAAGATCCTGTGGTATCTGTGGTCCCTCGGGAAGCATTTGTCAAGTGCTCCAAAGAATAATCGGGCCAAGCTTTTCTTTAGGGCCGCTGAGTAGGTGGGTTGTACCACGTAATTTGTCGGTGTTTCCTCCTATATGTGTGGGTCGGGGACTTCGTGATTTGTTGGAGATTTGTTGGGTTGCTGGTGGTTTCCGCACTGTTGCTTCCCCTTTGGACTCTATGCTTTTTGTTATCTTCGCGGCCCGAATTTGTGGGGTGGTCGTTGTCCGCCCCGGGAGATCCATCGTGGGGTGGTCGCCCGTTTCCCCCCCCGCCCACGTGTCCTGCGGTTGGGGTCGTTCCTCCTGGGGTGGTTAGCGTCACGCCTGAGACTGCTACTCATATTGTGCTCCATCTCGTGGTCAAGCGCACTAGTCCCCACCGCTCGTGTGGTGGTGTCGGGTACATGGTGCCTATTTGATTCTGCTCTGCCTGTATTGTTAGGATTCGCCCTCCCTCTTCGGGCAACGCGGTTGTGGGTGTCTGTTGGGCTATCCACCTCCCGGCTTTTCGGACTATATGTTATATTTTGTCCATGTGCCGCCTTCTTTAGAGCTGCGTTGTAATATTCCGCGTGGTTATTGAATATTTCCTTACTTGCGGACAGACTGGAGATCCTGTCTGAGACACTCTTCACCACTGCCTTGGTTATGGATCTAGGGTGGTTTGATTTGGCGTTAACATATACGAGTTTCTCGTTGGGCTTGTGGTAGGGGTAGTATTGCTCAATGTTCAGGTTTAGGGTGGTGTCTAGGAAGTTAACTACCTTCCTATTTGGGTCTATTTCTATGCTGAGCCCCTGGTTCTTAAAGAAATGGCGAATACGCCTCCTCATACCCTCCAACATATTGGTGCTGTGGTCATATACTGTAAATAGAGCATCGTCACGATATAATCCGCCGCCCAGGCAGGGGATTTCATCTTTTATCTGCTTCAGCAGGTAGTGCCCAACCAGGTCCGTTACCTGCGCTGAGTCGCTGGAGCCCATCGTGATGTCAAAGTTATTTGGCCAATCACTCTTGGTCCAAAGGTCTCCATCGAAGCGGATTAAGGTCTTTCCTGCGGCGTGGATGATGCTCACCTCCTCTCGGGTTAGGTCCGTATTGGACATCGCTAGAAATAGGGCCTTATTAAGTACTATGGGTGAGATTGAGGAGTAGTAGCTTGCGATGTCCAGTTGTATAAAGCTGGTCCTACTTTTCTCATGCAGTATTTTGAACCATTCTACTACTTCTCTCGTGCATGACCATTGCTGTAATTTGGTTTTCTTCCGAAGCTTGGGTAAAATCCTATCCAGTATTCTTTTACTGACGATCCCTAGGTCAGATCTGGAGGAGGCTATTAGTCTGACAGGGAGGTCGGACTCAAAGTTTGGCTTGTGGTCTTTAAGGGTAATCCGCGGCTCCCTTGGTTGGTATGGGGCCGTCCTGTCCTCTATGCCGATTCTGGATATAATCCTGTAAGCTGTGGCATTGATCTCATCCAGGGTAAATTCAGGTGTTTTTTGGTAGCACTTCCTCAGTTCCCTGAGGATTAGCTTATTGTACAGTTCAGTGTTCATGTTGTAGAGGTTGTTTGTTTTGTCAGCATGGGCAAGTATTCCAGTTGTCCCTTTAAGTACTGTAATCCGGTTTCTCAGGTGTCTGAGGTGCTCCTGACTTCTGGTTGGGTTTCCGGAGAATTTGAGGTTGGATATGATGTTAATCATCTCGTTTTCAAACTCCTCCATTAGTCTGTTGTGGGGGGGGGGGGGAATTCCTCCTTGATCGAAAAAGGTACTCCATCGTTTGTTTGAATTCATATGACTCCAGTTCCTGAGTGAATTAACAACCCAACAAGGAACTGGGCATATCAGAGTATTGACAATATTATACACCTAAACAACATATGTACTTGTCTATACCATACTAATTCAAACTGCCTGAAGAGGTCACAGCCAAAGATGGCTGTCACTGAAATATATATAGCAGTAATAAACGAAGCTAAATTTTAATCATTTGACTTTTATTTAACTTTATTTTATATGTATATATATATATGTGTGTGTATATATGTATGTATATGTATATATATATATATATATATATATATATATATATATATATATATATATATATATATTATGTGTATATGTGTGTGTATATATGTCTGTATGTGTGTGTGTATATATATATATATGTATATATGTTTATATGGTTCTATGTGTGTATATATATGTATGTATATGTGTATATATGTGTATATGTGTGTATTTTTATGTGTGCATATGTATATATATATATATATATGTGTGTGTATATATGTATATATGTGTGTATATGTATGTGTATATGTGTGTATATGTGTATGTATGTATGTGTGTGTGTATATATGTGTATATATATGTATATATGTGTGTATATATATATATATATATATATATATATATATATGTGTGTGTGTGTGTGTGTGTGTGTATATATGTATATATATGTATATATGTATATATATGTATACACTGCTGTGTCAACCTGTTGTTGCTACCTAGATGAAAACTGCTATGAAATCCCACAATGAATTTTATACTTGAATTTTCAAATCTCAAATTTTAACTCTTCGTATTATTAATTTTTCTTAATATTAATCAACATTTGAAAAGATGGCTTTTGCAGACCCATCGAAACCGGTCATTTTTTATACCCTTTATTATTTCCTTACCTTATAAAATTATGTTTTTTCACAAAAAAGTATTCTGTCTCTTATATATTCCATGTGCCATTACCAACCTCAATTTTCTCTCTATATATATATATATGTATGTGTGGATGTATGTTGGTGTGTGCGAGTGTGTGAGTGAGTGTGTTTGTGAATGTGTCTGTTGACTTTTGGAATATAGTTTAATAGTTTAAGAGAAATTTGTAGATAATGGTATGATATGCACTCAATATTTTGAACTGGTCTATAGAATTCTCTAGGCCTTTGTCACTAAGTAGAACCTTAAAGAATTAGCTTGTAAAGAATTTCCCTTTTCTTTAAATCCATCAAGCATGACTGACCCCCAATGATCTTATAGACACCTGAAATCTAGGCATTGTTAGCTTAAGAGAAACTTAAAAATAAGGAGTGGCACACCATCCTGAACTAGTTTATAGAATTATTTCTCCCTTTGTTACTCTAAATATAAACTATAGCTTTGAAGAATTAGCTTTTAATGAATTCCCTTTTCTATCAACCAATGACCTACACCCATCCCACTCACCACCCTCTCCTACCACCTGAAGAGACCTATAAATACCATATTTATTTTTTGATACCCAGATTCCTGATGATTTCTAAAGAATGAAACAGTTCTAGTCCTGTAGAATCTCATCTATATTAAAACTTTTATACTCCGCAATGTATTGAGTACCTTACTTACTGTGGTTACCTCTGATTCAACCTGGAATAACGTATATATATATAATATATATATACAATATATATATATACAATATATATATATACAATATATATATATATATATACAATATATATATATATACAATATGATATTAAATAAATGGAAACTATATTTATAAAACCATATTTATTTCGTTATATATATTTCAAGGATATCATATTAACAATATGTTATGCCTTCTTCAGACAAAATACAATATAAACAGTCTTATAAATAAATAGATACGACATACCTTTCAATCACCTTGCATTTGGGAGGTTGATTTGGCAGTAAAAAATATTGTGGACAGTTGTAAAAAGAAAGAGAAAAAGAAAGAAAGAAAGAGAAACGAAGAAAAAGAATCTAAAAATAGAAATTGAGAATAACCATAGAATAGTCAACTTCCTAGATATAACATTAAATCTCAACACATGTCTTCACTATCCATTTCACAAGTTGAATGAAAACTTAAACTATGTCAGCTTTAACTCTAACCACCCCGGATCTGTTAAAAATACTATAGTAAACTCTGTCCAATCACGTATCTCTAGAATCTCATCTAATAAAAAGATTTTCGACGAAAAAGCCCATTATTACAATGAAGCGTTAGCTAGAGCAGGATATAGTGATAAAATTATGTACATAGATAATGATAAACAAATTAAACAAAATAACAACTATTTTAATTACAGCCACAACCTTAACAACTATAATAGAAAGCATTACAATAATTCCAAAAGCCATAAAAGAAATAGAACTAGGAATATAATATGGTTTGCCCCCCCTTTCTCACTAAACATTAAAACCCACATTGCTAAACTATTTTTTAAAGCTCTTGATAATCGCTTCCCTAGAACACATAGGTATCACTCAATTTTCAATAGACATACTATAAAACTAACCTACTCATCCACCAAAAATTTAGCGCAATATATTAATAGAATAAATAACAGGAACTTAAAACCTAGCGATAATAGCATAAATAATATCCAAGTTAACAAATGTAACTGTAGAGATAGATCTAAATGTCCGTTAAATAACAACTGCTTAGTTAAAAATATAATATACAACTGTAATGTTAAAACGGACGTTAATTCTTTTAACTACGTTGGTTCTACATCGACGGAATTTAAACTTCGCTATAACAACCACAAGAATTCTTTCACAGATCCATCCAAAA